>UELU01140003.1:29697-77297 GCA_900490025.1 Megastigmus dorsalis | reverse complement strand
GGGGGGGGGGGGGGGGGGGGGGGGGGGGGGGGGGGGGGGGGGCACCAGCAGCGCTATACACGCGCCACCGGCAGGAGTTTATTCCACCACGTCGTTCCGGACGCACTGCACGCAATTGTATGTATATAACACGCGGCTCTCTCTCTCTCTCTTTCTCTCTCCTTTTTTTTTTATCGACTAACTCTTTTTCGCATCTTCGGCACCAAAGGGAAAAATCACTAGCAAGTACCTCAGCAGAGTCGATGACCTGATACCTCCGCCAACTCGACACCGTCTTGTATGAAACTCCTCCTGTATAGTTATTGGAAAACACTTGTCGCACTAAGTTTTAATCAACCCCCTCACTGAAATTACAAACTGTCACTGGTCAAAGTCACGCGACAACAAAACACACTCGCGCGCGTACAAACAACAGTTGGACAAATAGTTGATGCGTATCCAAAAAAAAAAAAACGCAGTGCAGATGTGCATAAAGGAAGAAAAACCAAACAAAAAATTGAGATTGTGGCAGAGGCCCGAGAGCCGCGGCACGTGGATAGCGGAGCTCTGCGGCGTGTGTGCGCGCGCGCCGAGCCAAGATCGGATACTGAGCCGAGAGCTGCGCGGAGAGGCGCAGTAGTAGTATAGTTGGTACACTGCAGCGGCGGCGGCAGCAGCAGCAGCAGCAGCAGCAGCAACAGCAGTAGAGGCGGTAGAGGAAGAGAGAGAGAGAGAGAGAGAGGGAGGGAGAGCACGCGCGGGGCTCGTTGGTATATATCGCGGCCAGCTCGCGGACGGCAATGCCCCGGCGCGCGCGTCGGCGGCGTCGGCGGCGGCAGCAGCAACGGCGGCTCGAGAGCGCTCGGGAACCTAGTGTGTAAGAGAGAGAGAGAGAGAGAGAGAGAAGGACTAAGTGTGTATACGTGTGTGCATGTGCAGCCACACGGCCCGGAGACTCGCTCTCCGCGAGCGGCTGCTGCTGCTGCTGCTGCTGTTGCTGCTAACTCCCTTCCCCGATGCCGCTGCCACCTGGCCCTCGACTCCCCTCTCTCTCTCTTGTTCTTTCGTCCGCTTCTCACTCCCTTCTCTTCCTTCGAAGCATCCTTCGCGCTCCTTCGCGCTCTCTCTCTCTCTCTTTCTCTATCTTTCTGATGTATACTATATACTCTCCTCTCTATTATACGTGGTTCAGTTTTACATGCCCGATTATTTGACTGGACAAGTGGGTTATTGCGCTTTTTTGGGAAGCGAGATCGGTAAGGAAATTTGAATGATTTTGGAACAGGAAATGTTGGATGATTCGAGATGTTTCAATTTTTAGAATAGATGATCTATAGCCAAGTCATTGTTATGGTAATGAAGATTGATTTAAGTGACCGGTAAGAGATGTGGAGCAAAATGTAACGTTGAAAAAAGACATTCTTTGAACATTTCCCAAAGTTTTAGGCTACATACTCGTAAATAACAATTTATTATCGAGCTAATAACTTTCAATATTACTCTCGCAAACTATTTTCCGACACTTTGCAAAATTAGAGAAATAATTCACACGGCAATCTAAAATATACAAACTTGACTTGGCAGGACAATCACACAGTCTAAAAAGCCGCGCGCATCGTTATCAATCTCCCACGAAAATTCCACAACAGGATACGATATCCTATATGAGAAACAACAAGCGTAACTGTCCCGCTCCATGGCGCGCCGATAAAATTCCCTCCAAGCTCGGCGGTACTATGTCTCTCACCTGCGCACTATCCTATCGAGAAAATCCCCTTCAAAGCGCGTTATATACGCTAAACAAACGCAGCCCCTCTCTCTCTTTCTCTCTCTTTCTCCACGCCTATATAAACTTGACGCTGCGCTACGGCAACGACCACCAATGCACACCCCCGCAGAGCCGTCCGTATATATATAGTGTCTCTCCTCGCATTATACATGCACCCACAGCTGGTACATACGCAGCTATATATACGCTCGACGCTCGCGCGCGCGTGCACTAGACGCGAGATAATCTCTCTTTCTCTCTCTCTCGCGCGCGTGTGTGTGCGAGTGCGGATGACTCGAGGATGCGGCCAGTCAGCTGTGCGTCGCTGCTGCTTATATGCGCCGGCTTTTCCGCGTTCTGGACATTGTTTTCCTTCGGCTTTGTTGTGTGTACTTATATACTCGCTAGGCTCTTTTTCTCTGTAATACGCGCGCCGCTTATAGAGGCCTCCGGGGTCTTATCGATCAAACACTTTTTTCGCGCTTCGGATTCTTTTGAATTTGATGGCTTTTTTTTTTCTTTTTCGTTCGCTTGCTTAGCGATGCAGGTCGGTATAGGCTCTTTGGAATGAGAAGTCGGTGCGCGTTCTTTTAACTTAGCGCGGCGGGCTTCATTTTGCTTTTGTTTAACGATGCTCTTGTCGCGATTAGACC
The DNA here is from genome assembly GCA_900490025.1 of Megastigmus dorsalis. Lineage (NCBI taxonomy): Eukaryota > Metazoa > Arthropoda > Insecta > Hymenoptera > Megastigmidae > Megastigmus > Megastigmus dorsalis. The sequence continues at coordinate 74,897 of UELU01140003.1, read as the reverse complement.
GGCTTCGTGTGCTGCTATATTTCTTGTGGAAAAATTGCATCGTACATCCTGTGGATACTTGGATACGGAGATAATTCATTATACACACAGATGAAACTTTGACTTGACTGGAAAATAGTTCTGTAACAAAAGATAATTCGAATAAAACTAATTTCAGTCGAGTATATAATGTATAATCGGAGAAAAAAGGCTCTATCACCCAATTTCTTTGCAGCACAGGTAATAAATCTATGAAAAATGTATTAGCTCACATTGCGCCAACGAAGCGATTGATTTTCTTTTTTCACCACGCAGCCATTGAATCATTCGATACTTAATTGACAGACCGATCAAAATAACGCAAAGCCGAAGAAGAAGAAAAGGGGCACCGCGCGGCTGCCGCTGCGATCGTACCGAGCGATTTAAGAAAGCTGCCGAGTCACTCGCACCTGACGAAAAATTCAAAATATTTTTCACTTCGACGCCTCTTTTTTTTCACACCGCGCGCAATCATTCGCCACCATTCAATTTATCAATTATATATGCTCCCTCGTATACGTATAGCTATATCGGTTAACGATCGACAGAAATGTCAATCAGGCCTACACTTGGGCTTATACAAGTGCATTGAGCAAGAAAAATATCAATGGGAACACAAATATTTCGTAAGGCACTCTCACGCGTGTGTATGCTTATGTAGTATATATCCCGATCCATTACGCATTTAAAGAGCTCGCAATGCCCCATTGTGTTTCCGAATGCTCCTGCATATGCATGAGTTTCGTTATGAAAAATCGGCGCGTTAACCAATAAACTATTTCATTTCGTTCGAGAGCCAATCTACATGATAACGCCTTTTTAAGTATAATATTTATTGCAGTAGTAGCGTCGGTGTACAAAGTTGCGCTCGTTAATGAAAACGTTAATCTTTTGCAACAAATTCAAACATATAAAGCATTTCTGATGCTTATCGAACCTAGCAATTCTTGCTTACTAATCAATTAGAAATCTCATGGTATGGTTTTATAGTCATTCGCGTTTTGCACGCATTTTATCCAACGATATAAATTTTCACCAACGTGCTCCAAATACTCGACAAAGCGCGCAATCACGAGAAAACGAACTTAAACCTGACGTACATATATATATGTAGATATCAATGCGAATACACAGCCACCTCGTCATGCACGTATACATTTGTACGTAAATTACATTTTAGTCCGGCATCTTCAAAAGAAAAAAAGAAAGAGTCATTTCGAAAGACAATACTACCCATAAAGAGGACAAAGAACCCGGTAGTCGCGAGGCAGAAATTTCAAATCAAAGAATATAAGACAGAGGACGCGAGGGTTAGAGATAAAACGAGGGTGGCTGTGGATCTCGCCAAGGACGGGGAGAAGCTCATCTCCTCCGAAGACGAATGGTTAAGCCCCGAATATACCGAAAAACTCCCCGTCGTCGTCTTGGCTCGACGTCCCTCGCTTCTCAGGCTCTTGATCCCTTTTCTTACGCAATCCGCAATATATCTCGCGGGCAAACTCGCTGCTTCGGTGTATGCTATATATGTGCATGTATATGTACATATATATACGCGTCCCTCGCTCGTGAAAAGCTAAAAGTGCCCCTGCTGTTTCGCGTGTGCACACATAGGAGCGAGAGAGAGAGAGAGAGAGAGAGAGAGAGATACAGAAGCGGAACTGGATTACGAGAGTCACGATCGCGCCATCTGCGCGCGAGCGTATGCGATATTGTGTAGTGCTGGCGTGTGTCTACCTCGTCAAAATTTCGAGTTCTTCGATGGATTGCATTCTGTATATATAATACGAAACGAATGTACATTTGTGTAGATGTTGGTTATGCAACTGACGAGTTACTCTGACTTTAATGTAGGAATATATCCGATCGTAATAAATTGAATATGCATCATTCACATTCCTTTTCGTGTATGTTAGATTGTTTTAAACTTCGTCTCAAGGATAGAAGATGGTTTGGCACGATCCATTTATTGGGAGTGTATTTAGGAGAGTTCACGAATTTGGCAAACTCTCGTTCTTTATACAAAAAACAATGTACCAGACTGTATAAACCAATACTCCTGACGAATTACATTCACTTAACTTATTTTACACGAATGAAACAGTGTTGATTATGTATATTCTCGTTAAAAAAAAGAGACCACTCTCCAGCTTCACAGAATAAAAAGAACAAGAAATAAGTTGTCACTGTCTATATATACAATCCGGCTGCACAACAGAGTATTCACAAGAGATCGCGGATGAATAAAAGATCACCACCCATTCCACCCCTTTATAGAACAAACGCTCCATCAGCAATCTTCGTCAACTGTCTTCTTGGCCAAGCTCGCCTTTCATAATTAGTTCCGGCGCTCCTGCACTTCCGCCCCCGGCACCTCCTCTCATTCTTCCTCCTCGCTCTTTTTTTTTCATTACGTCCGTCCGGCCACATTTTTCAGCGTCACGCACACTCTACACCAGTTCCTCCATCCTTTTTCCCTTGGCGACGTCGCACGATCCATATACTGCACACACATATATATATCTGCAGAAGGGAGACTCGCGCAGCCATTTTGGATTAGCGGGAGCTTCCGGTGGGTGTGGAATGGAAAAGGCTGTACGCGCAAAATGACTAAAGTGCCTTGGAGCTACGGCTGCTGCCGCTGTTGCTGAAAATGAAATGCCATGGGATCGAAGGGAAGCATGAAGGGAGAGATGGAATGGATGAAGAGGGGGGGGGGGAGTGCGAAAACAAAGCAGACGTCAAGGTGATGCTGTATAGTGGCGCGTCTGCGTTGGATCAAGTTCACACTTCCAGATGAGAAAACTTATATATATATGTAGAATGCGAATAGTCTTAGATGCCTTGTTTGCGTTTGCAAGTTATTTCGAGTTTGAAAACTAAGTATAAGCTTGAAATATTTAAGCATTGTCAAAGAATGTGATTTGACAAAATATACACAAAGGTAATTTATGGAATAAGTAAAATGACAATTGAAGCGACAATGAAAATGTTGTTTGATAGATCAGATTGAGAATGTTTAAACAAATAAATCACCAATTAAATACAAAGACTTTAATAATTACTTATGCAGTATAAAATTTTTAAATTTTTCAAGATTAAAATAAATGCGCGTTTGGTATCGGGCCATAACGGTAAATATTCAAGCAATCAATTGCATCATTGTAGAAGTAGCCTAACAGAATACGAAAGAGTCCTCGATAAGAGGGCGTTTTTCATATGTTAATGCTTCCGGTCGCTCCGCGTCGCGAGAGACACGACCGGGGGAATAATACTCAAAAAACGAGAAGATTAAACCAAAAGAGAGAGAGATCCGCCTTCCCTCAACTGAATACCGAATTGGCCATTCTCCACTACTGTGCATAATCACGCGTATGCCGCCACCGCTTCCTCTTCTTCTTCTTCGACGTATTTATATACGACGCGAAGAGGGAGAGAGGATTTTCGTTCACTCCACTGAAATAACACTCGGTCGGTTGAAGGCCTGAGTGAAACGCCTTTATATCCGCGAGGGAGAGAGGGAGGGAGAAAGGGAGAGAGGAGAGAAAGAGATAAAGTAACCAGATGGGGAGTCTCGACGGAATGGACATTGGTCTGATGGAGCTCGGTTGAGAGAAAGAGAGAGAGAAAGATGGTTTTGTCGGATGCTGAAATCGCCCACGGATGGGAGGAAGGAAGAAATTTCTTGCCTCTATTGCTCGGCTTTCGAAGTTTGGAAAAACACTCTCTGTTTATTACGACTCGCTCTGGTGTGAGCTACTCGAGCTACTTCTTTTTTTTATATATCATCTTAGTAAGTATTTTTGTCTGCAAAAATAGATTTATGAGAAAAAGAAGCTGATCGTAATAAGTTTCTTTTGCGAAGGATAATCGTATTGAATTGTTGAAATAAATAACTTTTCAAGAACTATATAAGTTATAACAATACCGTTTCATTATGAAACAATTTCCACCTTTATAATTAACCAACTATACGTTTTCCACAACTTTTCCTCTAAATAACCAAACCAACCACTCACCATTCAAACTTCCCAATTTCCTCAGCCCTAGTATAGACGAATCTCGCCTCCAAAAACCAGAATATCCAGGTCCCCAAAGCCATCAACCCCCTCTAAAAACCCTTCTACCCCGGCTCGTAAAAAAAAAAAATTTGAACCCCCTTATACCCAATCCCACCTAAGCACCCATTCACACCTTTCCTCGCTAAACAAAGTAAGCCTTACCGTCGGCGTAGCAGGGCGTATAGAGCAGCTCTTGCGGCAAGTCGTTTCGACGGCGAAACTCGGTGCTAGGCGGTGCCTCGCCTGACCTACCCCTTATACCCTCGCTCTTTCTCTTTCACCCCCTTTCTCCTCGTTCTCTCTTCCTCTTTCTCTGCATACTTGTACACACGCGACTGACCCGAGGACTATACGACAAAAATAAAGGACGAGGAAGAAAGGAAGAGGGCGCGCGCTGCATCGATTGCGCTCGCGGGCGCCAAATTTAGCGCTCTTTGCTTATTGTGCATGTGCGTTCGCGGTGGTGATGAAAAAACATTTTTTTGCCGACTGCAGTCCAGTTCGTGCCCGCCAGCAGTCAACGGCTCTGCTCGTTATCTTCGTATTCGGCTCTTCCCTTATCGCATTATTAGATGTGTGTGTATGTGTGCGGAAAGTCTTTTTTTTTCTTGTTTGTTTGCTGCAGTCGAAGGGGAACAAATAATGGTGCATGAGGGAGGTACATCACTGAATATTCACTATCTATTTTGTGCGAGCTCTTTGTACCGTTAGATTGAAGATTTTCATTAATTAAATATTAGCGCGTGTTCCCATATCTTTTGCTCAGTGAACAATACTTTTCCCAAAACAAATTTTTTTCTTTTTTCGCTAAAGTAAATAATTCAATTTTCCATTTCAATAATTTTTCATTCCAATAAGCATATATTCCTGCCGTGCAGGAAATATTCAATTTGTACAACGCTGATGTAGAAATACACGTCTAGTTTCATTTCACTTACATCGCGGCATCGTAAAAGCAAAGAGAGAAAAAAAGACTCGCGGTAATAACTGAAATTGAAATCAGGATATTCCTTCAAAAATTTCACAGTCCAATATATTCGACACCTAGCATTCTTTTTACGTTCATCTGCTTGGCCAGTACACGAGAGAGTATAGAAAGGAAGAAGAAAAAAAATAAGATTTCGTCCTTTTTTTTCTGCATTCGCTCGCAGAAACTTATTTGAGGTCAAGAGTTGGCGTCTCTCTAGGCGGCCACAACGCGCCTGCACTTTTAATTGCCTTTTGCGGTTATTGAGGTTTTTCCCCTCTCGCGAGTATTCACACACATACGCACATATGAGCGTGTGTATAAGTACGAGCGAGAGAGAAAGTTCGTCTGCTCAATGCGCGGGTGCGCACCGTCTCTTATATCACTTTTTCATCTGTCTTTTCCGCGGCGGCGCTGCAGCTTTGACGATATACGACGAGCGCGAGGCGTCGAGTGTTGTACGTGACGAATATAAACGAGACACGCGAGACTTGATGGACGAGACGCTGAGCGAGGCTTCGAGAAGCGCAACGGAAACTCGCGAATTTCTGCACAAGTTCCGTTTCTCGGTAATATCGAATTTGTCGGGTATAATACAAGACGTAAAAAGTGGGAGGTCTCGGGGGTGAAGTTGTTGAAACGTTAGTTAATTCGGATTCGAAACTCATCTCGTTTATACGATGGGAACAGACATACACACATGAGTATGCGCAGTCGCGGGAAAAGGGCAAGGCAGTAAATTATCATTGATTGGCGAATTGTAAAGACGAGCGCAGTCATTACATATTTATATATTCGCGATAGCTCATAAAATGTTATTCACTTAACACTTCTATATATGTGCGGATAACTGTTATATAGAGGCGAACGGCCCGCGACGTCACCACGCGCCAACTTGGAGAAAAAAGCCATCCGCGCTGACTCGCGTAAAGTGCAACACACACCGTAAAGCAATAACGTTATCAAAGCTACAACGAGCGCGTTAATAAAAGTCTACGGCAAAAAGGCGCCGCGCTGCCACCAGGCGCGCAAAAATCGTTTTACATATATCTTACCCGTACATACCCTGGAGGTATTAACTATATGTAACCAAAGTGCATCAACGTCGCGCCGATTTTTTACTTTTATTATATACGCTCGACGCTTTCATATTCGCATATTCGACACTCTTTTGGGCGAGATAATTAAATAAACTTTGTTTATGCCGGCGTAGTAAAATGGGAAGTTACACGTTTAGAGCGTTCAACTTGACTTTCACGTTTGGACAAGAATATGGATTCTGGCATTAATTAGTCTATTAAAGCAGTGCAGATTGTAGCTTGAGTGGGACACGCCAAGTACTGTCTATAGAGTTCACTGATTCTGTAATATATTCTCGGTTTACTCGTTTGAAAAGAATCTCGAGAAATAGATTTTACACGAGTCACGTGTATACCCATGTTTTATGCATTCGAAATAAGAAAAAACACGTAATTAATGATAGTAATTTAAGTGCATAGACAAAACATAGTCGAAAATTCCTTCTTATAAGCGAACGGCGAATCAATATAGCGAAAAGCTACAGATATATACACGAATTAATAAGCATTCCCACAAACGTATATACCGTATCATTTCACCGGGTATAACGATAAAAAAGGCCCGCAACCAGGAATTAGAAACATCATTCAAAAGCATCTCTCTCGACTGCATTAATATCTTCGAAGCGCGCGTGTACAGAAAGCGCAACTTTCGCTGCTAAAACTCAATCCGTCGAAAGGCTGCGTTGCTGCTGCCGCTGCCACCGCTGCTACTGATAAAAAAAAAAAAGAAATGGGAATCTCGCGCGGGGCGGAAACGCACTTCGGCTTTTACCCTAGAGCACATAATATAAACAGACGCGCGCGCATTATAATCGGCTAGCGATCGCGCGCGTTTGATGCACAATTAATCCATCGCACGCGTCGCTCTCGAGACTCTCCTAGCGCTGTAGTGCCCCGCCCGCGGTGAATAATGCACGTATGGATATATTCTCACCGGATGATCGCGCGCGGGGAAGCAAGAGTGAAAGAGAGGAAGATATACACAGGCGAGTGTGGATTATGTGTAGATGCGAGGTATGTAACGACTGATTAATGGAGGCGATATGAGACTGGTGTGAGGTAGAGTTCTGCCGCTCACCTTCTATGAGCATATATCCCGCGGACGGGAAAAATCGCGGTGATATTGGAATATTGGTATGGCGATCGATTTGTGCACTGCTGTGATGGTTTAACGTAGCGTTACGTGTTACGTGTAATTTGATACTAGTATTAAGAGAGATAGGATTATTGCGTTAGAGATGTTATGGGTGTAAAACGAATTTTTCTTTGCAAAACTTTTTATTTAGAATCATCAAAAGTTAAGAATAACAGGATCTACATGAATAGTTTGAAACAATCCCGACACTTTTAAAAGTAGCATATACCTCAATGTCAAATTCTCAAAGAATCGATAACTTTGAAAATATACCCAAACTATATACCTCCATTCGACTCCGCAACATTCTCCAAAGTCCTCACCCACTAACTCCGCAACTTTCCGGTATCTCGAATGCGCATTCCTCACATTCGGCGCGCGGCGGCCCTCATATCATCGGCGCTGCATACACTCTCGCTTATAGCCACTCTCCAAAGTGCTTCGATACCAAATCGCTCGCTCGTTCCCCATTGTACGGGCAGAGGTGAGATAAATAAATCTCAGCACGGGCCGGCGAGTATTTAGAGTCGCTCGATTAAGAGGCCGGCAACGTTTCTCTCGCAGCTATACGAGGTGGTGGTGGTGGTAGACTCGCGTGTCGGCTGGACGTTCCAAGTGGGTTAAAGTCGGTCTCCGCTCGGGCTCTAAAACACCCTCCCGCGTTCCTGGGCGCTCGATATATACTAATATGTCGCTGCAATGCGGTTATTATGCAACCGTTTTACAGCCTTTAACGGCGCGCATTTCGCGGCGTCCGCGTGCTTAGTGTTCGGTACGATGCCGCGTATATATATATATAAGCGCCGATATTAAAGATCTTTCTCGCGACGAGTATGTATATTGAGAGAAAATTTTCTCACCGCCGCGCGCGCGCGATGCCTTCATTTATTACGTAGCAATCGTGGCGGATTCCTTCGTTAATGTCCGCGGAATGCATGATTTATTCACTGCGGTTAGTTAGTCCCGCGAGTGCGTTAATGAATCGAAAGGTGAATATTTCTAATCGATCGACGAGTTCCTGGTATATTTCGTCGATGTGTACGTGCACGCGAATGTCGGTAAAACCATCATCTTTCCTCTTTTTTTTTGCACGCCTCGCAACGCGCGTATTTAAGGCGTTAAAAGGGATTAAAATTTAGCCGCCAAACTTTCACGCGCGGCACTAAAACGCCGCCATAAAGACACTCCGAGGATTTATGCACAAGCGACTCGCGGATATACTTGGGAAACTTTACGCGCTCGCTTTCACGAAACTAGCCAACTTTTCGCGTTACACACGGGGACGGTCTATGAAAATCCGCAACTCACGACTGATCCATTTCAATAAAGTCCCTTTATTGCCTCGCTGCACACTCTCACCGGGTACAAATTGCATCATTATACCTGCTGACTTCCAGTCGACGCGGTGTAACAGCCGAACAAAAGAAGCCGCCTCCCTTTGTCTAACTCGCGACAAATCATCGATGGTGCACGATTTTTCCCACCGCGGCAGGGCACCCGCGAGAATCGTCGAAACTCGAGCGTCACGTTATGTATATATGGAGCCGCTCCGAGCGCGAAAACTCGATCTAATCGCTGATCCCTTCGCGGCAATTGAATTTATGCATACATATATATTGCAGTGTGTTTGGCATTCTCGCGAACCACTTTTTCTTGCACGGCTGTGGCAACTATTGCGAGAGAGAGAGAGAAAGAGAGAGAGAGAGAGATGAAAATTGGTGGCTTACGACACATTTCGCGATGACATGTCGTTCGGTGGTTTGTCGGAAAGGAATATCATACTATGAGACAAGGAGTGAATATTCTCTGTTTACTGAGCCTTGCATTTCATAAGTTTAATTTGCCTTTGCGTGGGAAACGAGTTCAGCTTTTCAATCATGTAAATTTTGGATTCTGAATGAAAAATTAATGCTTTATTTGTGTAACAACATTGATATAATCACAGAGCAATATAAAACGTACAATTTGTGCATTAGCCGAAAGGATATCTTGGGATCAAACATTCAATCGACAGACCCCAAAAATCACGAAATAATGTACAGACTATACAACCGACTCCTACACCAAAAACACGTTCAAGACAGAAAGTTTGACGATCTCCGCAACTATGCATTGTCTTCTTATCCATTGCCAATCAAAAATCTCACGCTCGCGGATAACGAACAGCATCTATTCAATACTATAACCATATCGAATCACCGCGGAGCTAAAGATCGGCACTTAGCATTGAATCATCGCAACTCGCTATACGGGCAAAAGATCGTTATCGGCCGCGCAAAAACAGCTCGATCGATTTATCTTGCCGTAAAAGCGCCGAAAAAGCCTGGCAAATTATGCTAATGAAATAATAAAAAAAAAAAACGCCCGTGTTGAGGCCGCGCGTGTCGCCGATCGCGGCTTCCGATACCCGCGCGACTCGCCGCCACCGCGATGGGATGCGAAAGCTCTGCATCTGCTGACTGCACCGAGATATATCGCTTTTAATGGGCGGTGAAAGTTTCGGCTTTTACGCGGTGCGACGTAAGGGCCTTTATTTTAAGAGATCGGGCTGGGGGGAATCGGACTGACGGCTCTCGCGACTTATTCTTTCACAATAATCGCGGCGAGGAACTTTGCGAGGTGAGCGTCTCGATATAATTGCGTTTCCCTGTTCGTAGCGGGGTTGCGCGGGAGTAGTCGCAATTAATTGACAAATATTGCTTTCTTTGCTTTTTGTTGCTCGGTATATGCGACGCTGTTCCAATCGATATGTACCTATATGGGCGCATTTGAAAATATTGCTATTACAACACCCAAACTGGATTAAATAACGTTCAGGAACATACACTCGAGTCAAAAGATCAACCATCGAGTCAACCATATCAGTCCTTTTAAATTACCTTGGAATTCAGATTTTCAAGCTATAGACTCAGAGATTCTCGACGGTGGCGCATGCACGAGAGCCACGCCTTTTCGCTTTTATCGTCCGTCGTGTTTCTGCCCCATTCTATTATTATTATACTCTCTCTCTTTCTCTCGCGCTCTCTCGTATCTGAACTATTTCCTTCCCGGTGTCTTTAATATATGCATAGGTAGGCAGCAGAAAATGTCGATCGAGTAATGACGCCGATAAAATGTATGATCGATGCGATGGGGTATTTTAAATCGCTAGTATGTATAAGCATTGTGCGGCGCGCGCGGGACACAATTGTAACAATAAGAAATTCGTGAGCTCGAGAGCGTTAGGCTCTCTCTCTCTTTCTCTCTCTTTGTATATGTATGAGCTTTTAACGGCGTTTGCATGAGAGGGCCGCTATTCAGGGAAAAATTCGCCGGTTCACATGTCGAGCGTCCTATCCGCGCGTGCTGTGCATATCGTTAAGGCGAGATACCCTTTTCCGGGTCGATTTGTTTTCGCTTAATGATCGACTTTTATATTGACGGCACGATGATAATTGCGCTGTACTCAGAGACTGTTCTTTTTATTAAATAACAAAAAATTGTTTTACGATTGTCTGGAAGTTGTCGAGTATGCTTTTTATAAAAAAATTACAGTTTGTTCTTTAAGCAAAACCACTTCACAGGATCGAACATTTTTAAAAAGTCCCCTACAGCAGCGCGAACAATAAATAAAAAGGTCCCATACCCAAGAAGTAAGTTTGGGCAACTGCAATAATGCAGCGAACGCGAAAAAAGAATCGCTTGAGCCCATAGGCATTTAAAGCAAGGAAACGAGATCCACGTGTAGGCGCGAAAAGTTGAGGCGTGCAATTTTTGCGCCGCTGCAGCCGTCGATCTTATCCCACTGCAATCCAGAAAACACGGGGTGTGCGCCGCGCGCGCAAGTGAAAATTAGCCACCGCGGGTGCATCTAAAAACGAGCGAGTCGCGTGCCACCCCCCGTCATTCCTTTTTCCACACCATCGCTCGCCGCGTCTTCTTCCTCTTTTTTTCCGAGCTGCCACCACCGCCGCCGCCACCACCGCGATAAAAAGTTGCAGCGACCCTCCTGAGTGTGTGTGTAATTACTTAATCCGCGGACGGCTAAGGCTGCGCCGCAGTTCTTATCTCGCGAGTTTCGCGTGCCTCAACTTGGCCGCCATATGATACGTCCCAACCTCCTCCTCTGCCCTAAATCATTCGCTGGGGGGTAAGCGCGAATGCAAACGGCAATTAAAAGTATACCGCTTCGGTGGTACTGAACTTTGCATTCTGACGCGCGAACTTCGGCCTCCACTCTTTTTATCTGGACGACCCCTACCCCAGACTCTATATGTTTTTCCTTGTTTTCTTTTTTTGGCGCGATATGTGCAATACCTTTGATTGGTTGGTGTCAGGCAGCTTTGTTTGGTGGATGTGAGAAAGTTATATTTCTAAATCTATAAATGTCAATGTAATAAAAGACGCGAACTTACGTGGATTCAAATTATTTCTCAGTAATTGAAATTCCTTGGACTTACCTGTAACAAAAATAGAATAATTTATTTACTCGATGCGAAAGGATGAAAAGAATTATTTTATAGAAATTAATCAATAAATAACCATTTTGATTTGTACGATTACATTTCCATTTGTTTACACAGTGACAATCAATAATCATCGGGACTGGTCGAGTTACTTTCGGAAATCATCAGTAAAATTAAAACAAAAATGAACACCTCAAACATAATTCGTCTGGATTCGATTGTTTTAATTGCAGGGTCGATCGTCGATTAAAATGGAAATTTACCACTCTGCATTCATTGACATAAAATTTAACTCGACCGCATTCCTAATTGATCGACCGTTCCTATTAATAAAGACGCAGAGAAGCGAGAGAAGAAGTAGGCTTCAATATTGATTAAAATTTTAATAGCCTGGCGCATCACTTATACAATATAAATCGTCGTTGCAACTCTCGCATCAAAAAATCCACAAGCACACACGACAACGTCCCTCCCGAAGCTTTCATAAAATAAATAATTTTTAATTAGTCGATTGAAATCTTACTAAATCACTCGCACGCGATATATTCCCGTATGGTCCCCATAGCAGAACAAACATAAAAGGTAGAGGGGAGGAAAGGAAACTTTCGATTAAAAAAGTGTATACACACACACAGACACAGGCGAGCATAAGCGCGAGCAATAAATTCTTCGCTATCAATTTAAAGTAACAATCCTCGGGCGCCTTTACAGTTACTTCTTGAATGAAGCATCCTTCATGCGGTGCTCGCGCGCGCGCCCCCCATTCACCACTATACATACACACTCCGCGACTCTTGCATTCCCGTTCGATTTCACTTGCATGCGCGGCAAGAACGAGGAGAGCGAATAAAGAACAAAACAAAAGGCAACTATATGTATGCACGGATATAGCCGCCGAGGCGGACTTTTCTCTTTGCCGCGCTGCAGCTCTCTCAATCGACGCGCGTATCGACGGCGCGCAGAGGAACCCGAAACTTGTCGATCGTATACGCACGCGGATATTTCGGTGCTGCTGGCGATTGTGTCGCTGTGTGTATACATATACTTTCGATCCGGAAGTTTATTTCGAGTGATCCTTTTGGCCCTGTGCTGCGATTGGCCAATCTCGATGAGGACTTTTTTTTGCCACGAGATATGGTAAAATTAAGAGTGGACAAGAAGCTTTTTTATGTTCGGTACCACGTACCTTTTATAGAAAGTGCATTTTTGCAGTTCCTTTGATGTAAAGTTGCGAGTATAGCTAGAAAGTTTGAGTTTTTTAAAAATATACATTTTTATTATATGTATTGGCGCTTAATCAACGAGGCAACTTATTAAATACTAATTTTATGTATTGAGCAATATGCGTTAAGAAAATTGGAAATTCCTCGGAAGAAATTTCGACTCAATCACCTAAACGCATCGTTCGACCCACATTTTTTAATTCTCAACTCGTTGCGTGTGCAGAAATTACACACGAAATCCAAGGCCGTGCCAAACGATCCCAGTATACACTTAAAGTAAAAACGTTCGTTCCCATCGCTCCGAATAATATTCCATAGCCTCGACCCAGTCGCTCCGAAAGCGGCACGTCAAGAGCATAAAACGGAAGCTCGTCTATTATATCGATCGGGGCGGCGAATAATATTTGAACTGCAGTATACTCGCGCCTCCGTAGACTCTCCCGGAGCATCGATAACTCGAATAAGTGAAGCTGCCGCAGTGAAACATATGGACAAACAGTGTTTGTTTACGTAGGACGGAGTCGCGCTTGTGCGTCGATGGACGACGGCTCGTGTGGTTATAGTTTTAGGGATGCGCCGACAACGACTTTCCACGATTGTCGAGAGAGCCAGTGTTTGCAGAAGGTCGGTTTCTTTGTGCGAGCGATGGATCGTGTATAGGGAGATTATTGGCGTATGCGCGGGGATTATATCTGTGCTGCTGGGTTTGAGATCGTGTTGCGTATTAGTTTTTGGCCAACGGTCATTTTGGAAATGTGAACGATTGAAATTATCTTTTGCTTTCACATGGTTGTTGTGCTCTTTCTATTTTACATATTAAGTAACAAAATTATTAGAATTTTATAATTTGTTTTCAAATTAGAAAACCAATTGCGGAGTAGTTTACAATACTATTTTACAAAACAAGATAAAATAGTATTGTAAACTACTCCGTTTTTCTTTTATACTCAACGCGTAAGGTTTTAAGGAACTGTATATGTACTTATAAGCAGTCCACCTTACAAAAGAAGAGTAGTATTGAGTTTAAATTTTGTGTGTTCGAAGATGATCGATACATTCTGTTCATTATTTTTAAAACAAGATAAAATAAAATTAAAACCGTACTTATTTACATATTCTAACTTTTTCAGAGAATTAAAAGAATGAGCTCAAAGAAAGCACATAATACCCAAGAAAATTCAATTTCCTTTTCCACAAGTTCTTTTAAGCATAGGCTATAAAAGGAGACGTTCTCACGTTCCTTCATTTTCATCGAAATTCCCGACTGGCCCGCATGCCGATAAAAAAAGGGAAGACAGATGCGAGAGTGGGTGGAGCATCTCTTTATAGAGAGAAGCATAGGCCGAGAAAACGTATACCCCAGCAAGCGGTCATTCGATCGACTGATTGAGTGCTCGCCACTTAGTTCGTAAAGTAGCGATAGGTCGGATCTTATTAATCGTACGAGAGCCCGCTTGCAGTTTTCTATATATAAAAGCGTCACCGACAGTCTAGACCTATACGCTTATATACACAAGTATTGCTTTTGTATCGTGCGGTGAGAAACTCGTGGTATGAGAATGTAGGAAGCTTAAATTCGTTTATTGACCTTTTGGAAATTGATGAGTCCAGGAATTTGTGACTGCTGTTAGGAATTGAGAACTGAGTTTATTGATTGAGTAAGAAATTTATTTAATACTAATAAATGTTTAGCAAGCTAGAAACCGGTGTTTATGTCGACATCCTTGTTTATTAAATATTGAAAACAAGTTTCGGGATCGTATAGAAAATGTTTTAAAGCTGCTATCTGTCGATGTCGATAAATCATTATTATTAAACATATTAAGCAATAATCCTATTCCAAATTCTACGGCTTATTTAACTAAACTTTTTTTTTAAAAATCGCTTTTAAAATACTTTTAAATAGTTTCCCAAACAATTTATAGCATAGAATGTACATGATATAAGTGCTATTAAAGATCTTAGTTTATTTAAGTACGAAAGTCTCTTTCGAGATGAAATTATGAAATAATCTTGTGTCGTAATATTTGACCTCAAATTTATTAATTTCTATCATTTTGAAAATTTAAATTAAAATTTAGATTTCGTTATTTTCAGATTTTGGTGTTAAATATTTGAATAATGTTGCGAATACTTTTTTCATTACAACTACGTAAATGTATATAAAAGCCGCTTTAATAATCCTTTGAAAAGTCCCCATTTTATTTAATTTTACCTATATGATTATTTTCTTCAACGTATAAGAACCGAATTAAATTTAAATACCAATACCTATTTAAAAGATTGAATCAATTTTTATTTTCAATAGATAATGACCCTCGTAAGGGTCCGCAAAAATTGCCGTAGCCGATGGTATTTCACATCGTCTTGGCGGGGTATTGGTAAAAGTTTTCAACTAGCAATAATCGCACCTCGGTAGGACCTCATTGGTTACGATATCGCCACTGCGCAAAGTTAACTTGTACGGCTGCGAGCGCTCCTTTAGTAACCTCGGTGACGCTTTTTCTCTCGAGTGTTTCGGAAAGGCGGGCCGTAGCCTCCTGGCGGCTGCGACGCCAAGCGTATCGACGCTGCGCGGGGCCGCGAAATTTGAAAGCTGCGTGCGCGCGCGAGCGGACTCGTCTTCTGGTGGCTCGTTGAGCGGCGAGCGCCGACGCTGCATGAAAGCGAATGCGGAGGATTTAGGGTGCGATACATATAGCGAGAGCAGACGTTGGAGTGCCATGCGACTGGTAAGCGTGCGTGTTGAATGAGAGGAGACGCAGCAACAGCTTTTAGTATTGGCGTACCCTTACTTTACTGTTGGGTATGCTGTATTGACGTATATAATACATACGGAAGATTAATTTTTTTTAAATAATGATTATTGTAAAAATAAAAATTGCGTTGATATAATAAGAAATCTATTTCTAATATGTTTATATTTTATTTTAACATGTTGTTTATAAACAAAAATTTTTGTTATAATATTTCTAGAAATACTTGTTACATTCTACAGAGAATTCAATTTTTTATCTCGATATTTATTTATTTATTTATTTATTTATTCATTTATTTATTTATTTAAACCAGAGCAAAATACATTACATTACATAGTAACCCTGCAGAGAAAAATAACATTTCCTGTATGCAGGTCTGGTACATGCAAATTTATATACATCCCTTACAAACTAAAATAGCAGATCTTTCATAGATCTACGTATACTTAAAACTACGAGGACTAACATAAATCCCTTATAAACCAAAAATATAATTTCATCAATATATAACAGTAATGTGTTCATTTATACTTATTTTATACATTATCTTTCAAACTTGTGTTCCTATAGCTGGAACCTATAAGACCAAGTCTATCTTTTTTTATCGCTTATTTGATAATTTATTATTTATGTAGATCCATTTTTTTAACTTAATTCTAGATCTTTTTCCTGTATTTAAGGTTTTAAGATATTTGGTAATTTGTTATACATCTTAATATAGCTCTAATATAACTACTCTTATCACTAACAGTTTTGGATAATCTTTGGTAAAATTATGATTTTATGCCATGTCTTTGCTAGTGGAGGTAATGTATTATTCTTTAAGAATATTATAATTATATGTTAAACTTTCAAATTCAAATAATTGCTGTAAGTTCATTGGATTATCTTGAACAAAAGTATTTTTATTTATTATTTTTAGTAATCTATTCTGTATTTTCTATGAAAGAAAACATAGTATATAGTTCTTAATGTTTTGATTTGCATAAATTTCGAAATTTTATAGAAAACCAATATTAAATATCTTGTCTTTTTAACAATGTATTCAATGTGCTTATTCCATTTTAGATTGTAATCAAATTCAGCCTCAAGTATTTGCAGCTTTCAACTGTCTTTAAGTGTTCATTGTTTATTTTGATATCAATTTTTTGGGAACATTATCACAGTAGTTTCCTAAGGTATTATTTACAATTTTCTTTATAATCAGAGATAGTTTGTTTAATGCTAACCAATTTGATACCTCTTCTAAGTATTTGTTCATTTTGGTTTCTACATTTGACCAGGTTTTTCTCATACGTCATTTTAGCATCTTTAATAACATTATCTAATATTTTGACATAACTTTTTTCCACATGATATTATTATTTCACTTGTATCCGTTTAATATGGCAATATTTGATATATTTATGCATTGAGTAAGTTTCGTGTACTATTGCTTACACATCATAGATATTTGTACCAACCTATAACTTTATTAACTACATTATTTAAAATATCAATTATTTTAATCAAAACTAACGTATTTCAGTAATTTATGGCCCGCTACAAATCAATACAACAATCTCAGCGATGAATAAAATTAATGCATCCCACTTGGCACAATATTTACACAACAAAAACCAGCATTTAATAATGCATAACGGTGTTGGCAAACGGTAAAAGACACTCGATGTTGAACACGATCTCACAACTTATTTCAATCTCGGTCGAGATGCGCTGATTTTGAATTAAGTATAGCGAATGCGTATAGTGTTTATTAACAGGTTGAAGCTCTCGAGACGATAAATTTGGCGTGCTGTAAGAAAACGAAGTAAGGCGAGTCGCAAGCGTGCAAGCGTAATGCCGTGTACGTTAATCTTGTTTTGAGGTATATACGCTTGCCTCCTCAGCGACTCTCTCTCTCTCTCGCGGTGCGCATTGCAGACTCTCGTTTAAAAGCTCCTTCAGCGCTCCCGGTAAATTATTTCCTGTCGCTTCTTAATCTCTCGCTGAATTTAATTAATGAAAATTATGAATCCTCGATGACTTCTTCAGCGCCGACAGTCGCGAGTGTGTTTCAAGGCTGCGCGTGCAGCCCTGCTAAATTATATATAAATATGTGTATTACTGGATGTTTCAATTACGGGGATATTTTTCATACGACAGTTTCGTCGTGTAGCGGCATGATTTTACACGAGCTACCTCAACGATGACGATTAAAATTTTAAAACTGCTTCTTTATAACAAAAACGTGCAATGTATTTAATGGAATCGCTTAAAAATAATGTTTGAGGTAATTTTAATTTTAATTTTTAAATAATTAACATTTGTCCGCTATCGATTGGATTATTAATTTTTCTAATAATACAATTGCATGGAGAATTTTTAAACTCTTAGCGCACTAATACATCTACTAATTAAAATAGCAAAATAGTAGAAGAATAAGCAATGACATAATCACTCGCTAGCCATCCTATAAACCAACTCGGTAACAACAGCTGGTCCATTTCCACAAAACTGCGTACACTATTTGTCACACATTCCACTCGTACACTTCGCGAATATCACTTGGCCACATACATCCGCATTCGCCGCAATTCGCTCTACAACACACACACACACACACACATGCACACGCACAGAGACACACTCGAATGCACTGCAGCATATGCAGACGAAATTAAGAGAAGGCACTGGGAGAAGAGCCCGAGTTTGGTGTTTTACCATCGCCGCATCCTCCACCTCGTCGTCGACTACGACTCGGTCGCGCGCTCGTTATATATGCAGGACGATGTTCCGGAAGATGTCGAACGTGCCGCGAAACTTTGAACAAGATGATTGTATCTCTCTCTCTCTCTCTCTTTCTCTCTCTCTGAGCTCCGTGAAAAATGGAGATGTTGGGTCGAGGGCCGCGTCGAGGATGAAGTTGCGTTGCAGCCAGCGTAGTACTGCACACACGGCGCTTGTTGTTTTTAACAGGCGTAATACTTATACTCGAGACTCAGCAGCTCGCGCTTGATCGCAGTTGAATTAAGATATAGTTGGTGCGCGTGTACGGTTCTGGACGCTGGTCTTTTGCATCACGCAGTTTATGCTAATAATTCGATATGATTTCTTTTTGATACTTATAACGTCAAAGTTTGCGAGCCTGCACCTGTGAGGCATTTTAAATTATAACATACTGCACTTGGGTGGATATAACGGTTGAGATTTATTTTCGTGACTTGCTATCGGATGGCGGGTGATATTCGCATAACATATTGTGTAATTTATTGTTTTTGTGTAGGTATGATGAAATAATTTCGAGTAAATGAACAGCAATTGGATGCATAAACACTTGTATTTGCAGACGATTGTAGTATTTGAACTGTGTCTATGTTAATATTAGATATCGAGAAATTACTTGTTCGTATTTAAAATTGATTGTTAAAGAACAGTTTGTAAAAATTAATCATAAACTGTTTCATTCTAAGTATAAGAGTCGCGGTATAGCCATTAAATTTTTCATTTCGCATCATATTAACTCTGCATTATTAGAAGACTTATACTGACCGAGCTTTATTGCGCATGAACTTTGGCAACGACGTTTAATAACTGTGCACCTTATTGTGCTTCCATATAGTGTATTGTTATTAGATTTTTTATTTCACTCTCGTTTTGCGGCCGTAAAAGGAAAGCTCGTTCCTGTATCCCTTTTACTCTTTAAAGCCTCTTTACCGCGGCCGCACGTAATTATTATCTCATGTACTTTTTATTTAGTATTGCTACGAGGAGATTACCTCGATGGTAAAAGAACAATATACCTGCGGTGAAAATAACCAATAATATTTTTTTTACTTGCAGAGGTAACTCCACTAATTAACATTTTTAGTTCGAGTGATAAAGAAGATGTAAGAACACTGAACTGCTTAAGTATTATAGAGATACTTTTATCTTAGTAAATAAAGTTAATGAATATTTTTTTTATCAAATTTTATATTTGACTTGGGAAGTTTCGTCAAATCCGTATTTTCAACAAGACCTAAAAAAATTAGCATTCCTTATGAATTAACGTGAATTTTTCATTCAATATCGCACAAGTCACAGCTTCCCCAAACATAGATTCATCATCCCAAGCAAGAGCAAGCCAAAAATCCGAGACGAGGCCCAATTACAGAAGGCGGCTATTTTTGGTCAGGAAAAAGAGTCGGTCCACGGTTAACATCGTTAACGGGCTCTCTCGCAACACGCACACACGCACACATCCCGCTGAAAAGAGGAAGCAAAAGTGCTCGCTCGCGGTGACACACCTTATTTAAAGGGAGAGTGAGAGAAGAACGTACATACAGGGTGTTGGAGGGGAATACAGAGAGAGAGAGAGAGAGAGAGAGATCAGAAGAGGGTATAACGTCTGGTACGCGAAAGACTTTCGCGAGCGTGGGACAATGCGACCTTCGCATGCGCGCAACAAGAAAGAAAGAAAAAGAAGTACACCAGCCGCTCGCCTCACTCTTTCTCTCTCCGCGGCGTATATATGTATGCAGCAGCAGCGTACACAAAATGGTAAGATGCAGGCAACTGGGTCGCGGCCGGGCCTCCAATTAAGAAAAACGGACTCGCTCGTCGTCGTCGCAGGGAAATGATCTACCGTGTGCACACGCGCGATCCAGAAACGTGATCCACGATCGCTGGAGAGAGACTTGCTTATCCGCGCGTGTGTGTGTGTGCGAGTGCAGCTGTGACTGTGTGCTGCATATACTTTCGCGGCGAACTATGACCTCTCGTGGACTTTTCCTCTCGATTGGCCATCGGTGGGGATGGAATTTCTTTGTACGTTTGATGATGATGAGGACGATGGAATGAAGCTTATTATAGAGATGGACTTTCGATCTTGGTGCAGGCTAGTGCTTGTGGGATGATTGGCGAGTCAGTTCTGCGATTTCTGTGCGACTATTTTTTTTCAGACTGGAAATTTCTTTGAGCAATTCTAATTAAATCGAGTTATATTTAATATTTGTTTACATTACAAGTTAAACATTTGTACTTAAAGTTTGAGCGATTCACTAAAAGTTTCTATAATCGTTTCTTTGTGAAAGTGAAATTCGACTAAAACTGTGTAGTTGTTATCTAACAGTTCGATAAAAGTATCTAATTATTAATTTTAAAAGAAAGCCCTGTTTGGTTTTAATTATTGTATCCTACACACTCTCACACATTAAGAGACACAATTCGCAGAATCACGCTTTATAATGAAATCTGATTGCCATTTCTCTGCGTCTATAATCAATAACTGGAAGCGTGAATATAATGCCAAATTAATGAAAGTTATGTACACGCTCGTTATTATGCAACCGATAATTAGTGACTGTGATGATTATTGATTCTTCGTCACGTAATTAATTGCGAAGGCTTCTTACACCGATGCTTATAATAAATCCAACTGCAGATAATCAAATAAATAAATCAACAGATGCGTGAAATTTAATATCATTTTTCTAGACTATGCATATAAAGGATATGCTCACTCATCGATGCAATATCTGAATGCGTAATTGAATATTACTTTCCATTTCAAAATTTTACCTATGCGATAGATAAAACTTTCACGCCTACGGAAGAAATGCGTAAATATGAAAAATAATTCCATCCTCCGTGAATGTATAATCAAATAAAAAGGCGAATAAAACATTTTATTACCGCGAAAGTGGCGGATTAACATTTGAATATATACAAGATCCCATTTGTTAGTCTTATCATATTTATGGTGCACTTTATCTGTATATATTATTCACACTTTTCATCGATAATTTAATTCAGTTATGAACCATGGGAAGTCGCTATGAATAGTACTTTTATCGAACGCTATGAATTTCCCCTCACTTTTCACCATCTATCCAAACGAAAAAGCAGTATTAACAAACGGACAAAAGATCGAAAAACGTATCACGAATCCTTGAAAACAAAAATCCATCTGCCCAACGACAAAATCCACCCTTAGAAAAAAGCCAACGATTCGAATTCCCCACGATCGAGCAAACTCCAGTACACGCACACGCGCATATACAGCATCCACTTGAGCTTGGTGCATAAACGCGCCACGGCATTATTGTGTCACGGCATAAAGCGCGCCTATATAGCGAGCCTCATTAAAATAACGCATACCCGACGCGCGCTGCTGCGGCGAAATATTCTTCCCATAGCCTTAATCGCGCGCGCGCAGGTGCTTATTATATAGACTCGGAGCGCACGCGCGTCTATCCGCAACTCTTCTAATGGCGCTTCCGCGAGCTTGTGAGTTTGGTGTAGAGGAGGAAAATACGAAAGAAAAATGGGAGAGGTTCTCGAGGGGCAAATTAAAGAGCGCGTTAAATATTAGCGCTTGATTGCCGTTGTAGCAGTTGTTATTGATTCGACGCCGTCGATGATTCTTTTGCCTTCTTGGGTCGGTCGCGAGTTCTTATAGATCGCGCTCTCAGAGGGTTGCGTGTTTTATGGGATATTGTGTGTTGATGCGCGCGTTTACTTTATTGTGTGGAAGTGCGGAAGCGCAGAGACTTTGACGTTGGGAAAACAAAGCTAGTTGGTTAACTTTTGTATATACGGATGTTTGCGTGATATTGAGGAACGGTTGCGAATCTAAGGTGAGGATCATACATCGATTTAGATTGATCTTTCCGTTAGCGATTGGTAGAGATAATCACTGATTAAGATAAGCAGTGCATTTTTCCTCAAGTAATAAGCTGATATTAAGTAATAAAATAGTACATGCAACTACAATTACTTAATAATTCAGTGTAGCAGTTAAAAGTAAAATTTTCTGTTCGTTTAGATCCATACAAGCTTTAAAAACCGGTAGGCAACGATAAATCCAATATGCAAAGTGTGCATACGTAAAATTGTTTTTCAAGCTTCCTCGCAGATTACCTTCTAAAAATGCTTATAGCAGCACTTTTCAAATATTTCCCTGCCATATAAAACTCCTTGAAACATAAAAAAGAAACATTTCCATTTATGAAGCTTCATTTAATTACTTCCGAATCCTTGCACCAAATAATCTATAAACGGCAGTTTGCTCGAGAGCAACGACGACTGAACCCATCCAGCTCTCGACTCCCCGCGTTCGGTCTGGAGTGTGTTTTGAAGAGGAGAGACGCGTCGTCGTCGAGCCGTTGACTGCGACGCCAAGAGCCGAGAGGCTTCACTTTCAATTAAGATGTCTGATACGCACTGCGCTACAAAGGAGCTCCTCGATTAATTAATGACCTAAAGCTGTTGCGAGCTGGCCCTTTTCTCATCTACGCCGCTTTTTCATCGATGACTCGGTGAATTTTTACTCTCTACGCCTTCTCGCACCTCTTGCACAATTTTTTTTTCTCCTGCTGATAAATTGGATGATATCCAATATCGAGCGGCGGTGCATTAGAAAAATAAAATATAAAACGGATTTATTCCGAAAAAAACTTATTTTAAATCTTTCTCCTTTTAATTTTAGAAGCTAAAAGTATTGAGAGTGTTGCGAATTCAACGCACGTATAAAAAAGTTTGAACCTTAGCAGAGGAAGAAAACACGCCATGTCCTTCAAGTAAAAGGCTTATGAATTACTGTGCAATGATGCATAATGTTAACCTGGAAAGTCTCAAGGTCTGAAATTTCCTGTAGATAAGTACTGAGCCTATTTGCAAAAAGGTGAACTAAAATATCCCTTTTAGATTCTCTCCGAGTTTTTTATACCGCGCAAAAAACTGAAATATACTTTATATGGTAAAAAAGGAATATATTCAGACTTACAAAGAAAATCTGGCTCGTGCAAAGAAAATATTACGTACGAAAATTTATTTTTAACTTGAATTACGAAACAAAGTTCGTTACAAGAGAATAATTTAAATAATAGTAGAGAGTGGCTGTAATTAATCAAAATAAAATGTCATATATATTTTACAAAAAAGGATTACTACCCATTTGATCTTTCGCGTTACAAAGAGTAAAAATGTGAACGGTCTGCAATGGCACTGGTACTGGTAATGTTATGAGCGATCGGAATTTAAGTTAATTGCATCTAATACAACCAAAATTAGCTCGATGTTCGATAGTTGACAGACTTTTGAACGAAAAGAGCTATTAACTCGTTCAAAAATGCAAATGAAAGCTTATTATTTATACTTTTGATATCTTTTTGTAATATTCTCTACGATGTATATTGACATTATTTCTCATATATTTTGATTAAATGGGCATTAACTCGGGCCCAGGACCCATTTGACTAAAATACGGGACTTGTAAGTTTCATTTTTCTTATATTCATTACGTGGTGGTCAGTAAGTGACTGTAATTTAAATAGTACACCAACACAGAATGTAATGAAAAAAAAATCCTTCGACACGAAGTGATCAATCGATTTGTTCTTTAAATAGATTGTAATCTTTTGTTCTTGTATTTTCTACTCTAATATGTAAAAAAAATATTTTACTAATAATAATACAACACTTTAATAAAGTAAAATATTAGCATAAGCTTAAAATAGCCAATATACATTCTGCACATAGTAAATCACAGCTAAAAATGAAGTACTTCACTGCAAAATACAAGCCTCCTTTTTTCCTTAAAAAAACAAAAAAAAAAAAAACAGGCGAGTCTCGACTGTTCGGCTGCATGTTCTTTTCTCCTCTTTTCCCCATTCTAGACATACTCGTAGATTGTGTATTAGAGGCGCGTCGATGCGGGCACAATATACTTCATAGCCGCTACCATCGCGATGGCAGATCCCGATTAGATAAAGACTCTCCCGGTGCCGCTTGTCATCTCGGACGCGAACGTGTTTACGTTTGTGCGCGGCTCTCGCGTGTGTCGGACACCGCTGACGTTCTCACTCTCTCTCTCTCTCTCTCTCTCTCTCGCTTGCTCGCCTGGCTATGAAAGCCCCTCTCCTCCTCCTGCTGCTGCTGCTGCTGTACCATCAGCATCTAAGATTTCTATTTTCCGGATATGGCTTCGTGTGTACGCTCGAAACTCCTTTCCGGATGAGAATGAGTTTTCTTGTACCAAGCGAGAAGTGTTGAAATCATAAATATTTTGAATTTTATGGCTCATGGTCTGCTATCGCGTTTCTGTATGAAGACGTTGTTCGATTTGTGGAATTTTAATGCAGCAGTGAATTTGAAAATATAGAGGAGAATGTTTCGCGTTAAAGACTGGTAATTGTATTTTTGTTTACGGATATTTATGATAGTTAACAACTTTGAATTATAAAACGATGATTTACAATTTTCAACTCTATCTTAAAAGTGCACAATTTTTTTTCTTTATTAAAATAAGTTTTGAATATTTTTTTTCTTTAAATTAAATTAAAACGATTTTGTCCATATTAATGTGCCTTTTCGTTTTCCCATAAGAACACATCGAACCTTGTGTGCCCCTATTTGTGTGCCTACCTAGAAAAATTGTGTTCCGCGGTCAGAGATGAATAGGGAGATCTTATGTCCACATTGACTTAATACTTATTTACTTTTCAACATCATTGAGAAATTATAACTAGAGCTTCATAAGAAAAATCTATTTAATGAATTTCATTTATTTGATCTTTTTTATGAGCGTGTGTAAGATAAAAGTACAAATAGGGAAAGGCTCACTAAATAGGACTATATCGGATATCTAACCCTAGTAGTTTCACTTTCTAAATAAAATGATGCGTTTAAATGCAGAAGGGAATAGAATAGTACTTATAACAAGCAAGTATACAATAATAAACAATGTCAACAAAATTTTTGAAAAAATTTAGTATTGATTATAATATTAAATTTATACAATTTATGAAATTAAATTTACTAAAAATATAGTAATAAATGAAAAATCATTCTGAGCT
This sequence comes from Megastigmus dorsalis, assembly GCA_900490025.1. Classification (NCBI taxonomy): domain Eukaryota; kingdom Metazoa; phylum Arthropoda; class Insecta; order Hymenoptera; family Megastigmidae; genus Megastigmus; species Megastigmus dorsalis. Next base: position 49,392 of record UELU01140003.1, on the reverse strand, counting down.
ATAATTATCAAATTAAATTATTTATGTTTGTTAGATTATGACTCTCGTAAGAGAGTCGACGAAAATTACCTTAGCCGATGGTATTTCACATCGTCCAGGCGGGGTATTGGTAAAGTTTTCAACTAGCAATAATCGCACCTCGGTAGGACCTCATTGGTCACGATATCGCCATTGCGCAAGGTTAAATTGTACGGCTGCGAGCGCTCCTTTTAGTAACCTCGGTGACGCTTTTTCTCTCGAGTGTTTCGGAAAGGCGGGCCGTAGCCTCCTGTCGGTTGATAGTCAAGGCGTGAATTTTGAATTGCGCACCGTGAGAGCTGAATAATATATTACTTACATATACCTATGTATATCTGTCTGGTTGGGTATGTCGGGGGCCATATAGTATTTAAGAACTGGGGCCTTTGGTTTTGCGAAGAAGTTACGATTTGTCAATTTACATGAAAATAAAAAGTAATGCTCTGACGAGCAACAAGTGACTTTATTTGTCGAACTTTCTAACGTTTTGCTCTCGCGAGAAAAATCATTACTCCGACTTGTTTGTGTCTCTCCAAATGTACGCGAAAACTCTTTTTCGAAAAAAACATCCTCCTTTTTTATTCGCGCACCAAAGAAGTCTCGGCTCCGTGCTCAACTTACGCGCGGGTCCTTGAAATTGGCAGCTGAACACCTATTAATTATACACCGTATGGTCCTTGGAGAAAGCGAGTTTTTTGCTCCCCTTACAAATTTTACGCTTCTTACTCTCTCGCGTCCGTACATACATATACGCGCGCCACAAGAATCTCTCTCGTCACCCTTTGAAGTGCGACCGCGCGCAGAGTCTCGAGGTCGTTTGTTGGTTAATAAATTTGCCGAGTAACGAGAGTAGGTGCAAAAAAACTGAGCTTCGAGAGCTTTACGTATATATGTGTGTATCTGTGGGGGCCGGTCGCGCTGTATTTTATGCTTTTAAAGAGAGGAGCGCGCCCAAGAAATATCGTGCGGCCGTTCGGGGCGAATTCACTTACTTAAAAATTTCCGCGCACTCTCAACAATTCCTGCTGCGGCGCGCTTTAGTCGTTAAATGCATTTTAATAATAGATTATATAACGGAGATTTACATTTTTTGGCGATAAATAGCTTCGGGCCCCACTACCGATTTGCACTTGCGCGCGATGCGTATTAGCATATACTTTACGAGACGGCCATCGCTGCTATCGTTCGACTTCTGTATTCTCCGACTCCACTGTGATTATGTCTTTCGAAAAGATTGGGCTCGATTATCGAAGCAAAATTAAAGCTTCGAGTATCATCATTACACGGGAAGTAATTTTTAAAATTACAAGTACGCTGGTCGAAATTGGTGTATGCGCATCTTCAACTTGAGATTAAATCTCAATTTCTGTTCGTTCTTAAAAGCCGTATTAACAAATAAGACAACTTCAAAGACCGACAGTCACTGCAATTTCAATTTATTTTTTCAAATCGTTCGACGTATATATCATGTAAGGTAAATCGCGCCGGAGTTGAAATTAAAATGCCAGAAGCATGTTTACAATTCGTTTCGATTTTTACGTAACACAAGAGGTATGGATGATGAAGACACGCAAACGCGATTAGGGATGCTTAGTATACATTGTATGTTTATGATACGTACGCTATACTCGAAGCCTCTTCCAAGGTGTATAAATCATTGTTGCGTGCATAATGCCATTTTTTTCGTATCATTCACACACGTCTTCGCTTTCTAATGTTGCCTTCACCTGTTCTCGATCAGTCAATAACTATACGGGGTATATAAAAATTTGTCGATTCTTATCGCACATATACGCGGATACATTCAACACGAGATTATTATTATTATTAACAAGAATTCATGAATTAATTATTTTCCTATTTAATATTAGACTTGGTACAATGTAATGGATATCTCAGCAGGATTTGAACTATAAATTATCGATTTAAATATTTCTTCATGCCATTCGTTGAAAAAGTCTTCTCAGCCAATCGTTAGTAATACGGTAAAGAATTCTATTAACAAACAGATACCGGCTTCTATAATATTATCTTCCTCGTCGGACGAGCATTACGACCATCGACGAGTCAAACAAATAAAGAACAGCGCAAAACATTCGTCGAAAAGCCGTCAGCATAAACACCTCCGTCGTCAAATAAATCGGGCCGCGGTATAATACGCATCGCCGCTGAAAATCAAACAATCGGACGCACGCGCGGAGCATCGAGCAGCCGTTTATCCAAGAAACCGTTCGAATCCTCTCTCACTGCAGTGCACACCTCTTCCCACCTCGAAAAGCACAAGAGCATGAAGAATTCATCAGACGCGCGGCGAAGGTGCGCAGAGAGCCGCTCACACAAGTCCGCAAGGAAAGGGAGACGGAGAAAGAGAGAGAGAAAGAGATTTAAAGACAAGCCTCGCGCAGAAATCTTCTCTCTGTCTCATATACACACAAAACGACTGGAAACCGGAAACTGCCTGTATACATATATACGTATATGTATATAACGCACACGCTCCGCGTGCGCGCCGCCTCGAATATAAGCGAGTGTCTCAAAAAGCTAGAAGGGGCGAAGAAAGAAAAGGGAGAGAGAGACTGCTTACAGCAGCCACCGCGACGTTGTACAAGAGCTGAGGCGCTAAGAGGAAGAGAGAGAGAGAGAGAGACGCTTGCCGAGAGAATGGGACAAAAGGAAGACGAGGAAGAGGGTGGGGGGAGGGGGGTACAAGTCCCGCGTGAGAGATCTTCGGCAGATTTGAGAGCTGCAGGGAATTTCAGAGTTTTGACGGCTGTGGGGAGACGACGACGGCGACAACGACGACGACGAGGAGGTGGAAAATGGAAATCGAGGAGACACGTCGAGTTGATATATGCGCCAGATTAAAGGATCTGCTGCAGGATGTACAGTCAAAAGTGAATAAGAGAGGAGCTGAAAGAATAAAGTCGATTTGGGACTCGAATAAAGTTATTAGTTGAGATACCGATACGAATGTAACAATTGCAGATTGTGAAAATTGCATATAGGAAATTGTCAACTGCAATCAGTTGCAATTGAGTTACTTAATAAATCAAATATTCTTGTGCAATATTACTATTTCTTCATAGCAATTACGATAAACAACTCGAGATCTCTCGTCAATGTTTATCAAGCGTTGAAAAAGAATTAAAAAAAAACCCACGTGTCATCATCAGTGGAGAAAACATTTTAGCGCGGCGTCTGCATTAATACTCATGGAAATGCCGCGTTTAAAATTCACGCGGCGAGCCTTAGCATTTCGCTTAGTCAGAACAAAACGCTAAATTTTCCCCGTATCTCGCCGTAACGTATATCGCTTTATCGCCGCAACACATCAGATGTTTCGCGAATGATACGAATTATGCATATACACACACAGCGAGACATCATACGATAGTTAACAAATCTTTTTTCCCCCTTTTAAAAGCCGTATACTTTCCGCAGCCGCGCGACAAAACCGTATATATATATACGTAACTAATGCAGTCAAAAGGTGCCGAGTGAGTGAGTGAGAGAGAGAGAGGGAATGTGTCTGGTATATCGAGCGGATGCGGTGTGGCGCCGGCCCCTCTTTCTCTCTCTCTCTTTCTTGCGCGCGAAAACTTGGCGCGCTTCAATCATTGTCAATCACTCGGCGCGGATACGCGTGTGTGCAGTGTGCGGCGCGGCAGATCGCGTCGCTCTATATACCCAACCCTATATACATATACATTATAATACGTGATGTTGGGTTACGGTTCGTGTGCACACGTACACAATGTGTGTGTGTGTGTGTGTGTGTGTGTGGAGACGACGGTGAAATCTGATTTGCAAGAGGAGAGGGCTTTGGAGCGTCGGCGCGCCGCGTCTTGCCGAGGATATAAAGCGTTTTCGCACCCAACTGGAATTGTCGATGACTTTAAGGAGCCTTTTTATGCGTCCGCGCGGGTATATCGATACTGCCAGTCATGGCCAGTGCTGGATGGAATAAATATATCCGGTGTACAATGGTAAGCGACGAATGATGGGGCTTAAAATATCTTTTTGTCACAATGTATTATTTCACTGGATAAATAAATTTTCCGAATTGCCAAAGTTGTAAAATTATTCTGACTGCTAATCACAATTGCAGTCAGAATTGCGGGAAACTAATGATATCTCCTTTGATTTCCCTCGGATTGCTACAAACGTAGTATTAGATTCAGTAATTAGATAAGGGACTCGACAACGTCCCAAGGGCATATATATGCATCATGCTAAGTGCAGACGAAACCTGAGAGAGATCGATAGCAATTCTGCGACGATATTATTATTCAACTTTTACGAAAACTTTGGAGAATCAGTCTAAATTATGCACAAGTAAATGGCAAGTACAAAAGCAATTTTAGGGATTGACTTCTATGCATACATTGTTACAACAAAATCATTAACTAAAGCTGCATAAGAATCCCAACTTCAAACCTAAAAGTTAATTTCCTACATAATAAAAATAAAAATTTCCTACTAATACATCCTACTAGATGTATAATTTGCAACAAAAGTGCTTCACAGCAAAACTGGCCATTCCTCCAGCCTGTCAAGACTTTTCTTTTTCTAAAGTATAGATGTTTTTATCAATTATACTGATTGGCACGAGACCTGATCGTTCGCTTTGAAAGATCCTACTGCACGAGTATGCATCAATTTCAATTTTACATGCAAATCAGTCTTCTGAAGCGCATTTGTGTACACGTATATAACGCGCGATAGAACGCCGTTATTACTATGCGCACTTACGCAATCGCCATCGTGAATCATAAAAATTCATTAGCCAACAACAAACGGGGACGTTACAACTTACATAGGGAAAAAAGAAGCAAACATTTGCCTAATCAAGTATCGATCATCGAATCACAGATTATATAGACGCGCATCCGTCACCCGTCTATATACAAAACGTCTATTAACCAGAAATCACGTAAGAGAAAATAGCAAAAAAAAAAAAAAAATTAAAAAAATAAAAAGCTGAACCATCCCATTACATAATTACTCCACTAAGCGTCTAAAGTTCCACATTCTCCTCCGCACCTCTCTCTCTCTCTATTGCGAACCGAAAAAAAAAAATTCGCTCCTTCATTAACGTCGGCACTGCGGCAGCAGCAGCGACAGCAGCAACAGCAGCGATCATCCGCCAGGTACCAATAAAGCGCAATTTCCTCGCAGCGAGTGTCTTAGATGCAGTATGGAGCGTCGGCACGCCAGCTGGAATATATAGCCCCGGGCGCCATCATCGTACGTTTTTCACGCGCGACTAGCTTCTAACAACCGAAACCCGTATATACATATATATATATATACGAGAGGTGGTGGAACGCGTACGCGTGCCGACTTGGTGCATATATTATGTGTGTATGAGCCGAGAGTAGGGATGTAATGGGACTTTCAGCTTTTTTACAATCTAGCCTAGATGCGCGAAAGTCCATATGCTGCATTACTAGGAAAATGATTATTTTTTGACTTGCGCGGTACGAGGATTCTTGACATGGTGAGTGCACACTTGTGAAATGAATAAAAAAGATGGTTATAGTTGTTATACTTAATGATTTACTTTACGGATTCGTTCGGGTAATTTATGAATATTGCACTTTAAATTTCGTTTGTTAGGAACAAAAGTATAGCGAGACGGAGCACCGTCGATTTGCATACTTATATATGAATTTTTCGGCCGAAGGACGCTCGTATATTATTATCAATGCCGCGCGCACCTGAGACAGTCGATAAAATTTGTTTTGGACGCGCGAATAAAAAAGCTACCGCGAGTGATTTAAGGGCTTAAGTAGCTGTGTATATATGCGCGTAAGTCGTAACTTTCATTCATTCGCAGAATGAACCAAGGAATATGTAGTACAGGGTTGTATACAAGCTTACAATAAAATTAGATATGAGGAAAGAATGCAGTATCTCTTTATTCCAGATTCCAGCTAAGAAACGGGCAATAATTTTTTTTTCATTTTCTTCTGCAATCTATCTAATTATCATAATTTTCCGAGTTTAGCAGCTATCTTTATATTATTTACAGCAATATCGAAGTGCAAGATACTCTTAAGACTTTTTACAATGCCCAATAACTTAAAGTTCACGCAATCGACGTTCCACGATAAATACTCAACTGCGTATATATTCCGTCATCAACGACAACAACAATGCAGAACCTCATTAAAATTGCGTCTTCCGCATGTATAAGCGAACGAAAATCGTGCGAACGCAATCACCTGTTAAGGCTCTATACCATCGCAACTATTCCAGACGAGCCCTTGGCTTTAAAAGAGCGCAGCGTTCATATATATATATATATACGCGAGACTCGATACATAAGTGGATGCATTCATATATAAGTGCGCGGCGGCGGTGGCGGCGGCGGCTGGAACGGCAGCTGGGACGTTTTATGCGCTGATGATTTCACCGTTATGCCCTCTCACGGTAACAGTTTCTCGGTCGCTAGCCGCTTGCGCTTGCGCGCGCTCGCGAGAGTCTCTCTGACACCTTTTCCACGCGCTTATATGCGCGATTATCGCCGATATATAAGTAGCCGAATAAAACGCGACGCCGAGAGACCGCTGCTGCTGCTGCTGCTGCTGCTGCATCTTCTTATCTTCGAGTCTTGTTTCGTTTCTTACCTTTGCTTACCGCGCGCAGCTTCCTATATTCCGGCCTATACCGAGTCTTGTGTGTAGGCGTTCAACATAATACCTTTGCTGCCTTGGGATATATATATATATATATTCTTTTATTTTTCGTTAGCTTGCTAATTTTTTATTGGCTTCGGGTTTTCTTGGTTTTTATAGTACTTGTATAATTTGTGTTGTTTGCTTTTATAAGAACAAGTTTTGCATCGATAAAATGCAAGTTTTGTTTAAAAGTGACTATAAAATGTATTTTCAAATTTGTATTGTTTTTTGGTTTAATTAATAAGTTATTTTTATAAAATATGAATTTTATTCGACAAGCAGTTAGTCGATTAGTATCCTTTTATCATAGAAAGATAAGCTGCACATGAAATAAATCCAGTAAGAGTGTCTAATATATTTATCGCAACAGTACGCATTTTAACAGCAGATCCATTAACGAATCTAATCTAGCCAATTAGCGAATCTAATCCAAGTACAAAAAAAAAACAAAATCGTCCTCGAATATCGTTTCTCGAAGCGACGGCAAGGAAAAGTCTCTCTTGCCGCAAGTCATCGCTCCGGTCATCGTCTTTCATCCGTGTGACTCGCGCGGCGAACGGTTTATATCGTACACAAGAAATTCTCGGATCTCTCTCGACTCGGGTAAAACTCGACGTAAGCCGCGGGCTGGGTACAAAAATGCAGGCGCAAGGGAAAACTAGGATAATGTTCAAAATTAATTTCGCGAAAATCCACATGCCGCGTATTTATATAGAAATGCGGAAATATCCTAAGCTCTTATAGGATTATTATTGTGTCCAGTAAGAACCTTAACGAGTTGCGCGTAACGATTGTTAGCAAAACGTGTCCTAAGAATAACGATCGCATTAAATATCTCCGATTAGTAAAGTTATTCTCAAAAGTCTCCATAAACAAAAAATTTATATTGTTTTTAATCCTGGATTTTACATACGCCTAGTATACATAAAATCCAATTACAAAATAACTTCAACTTTTCGTTCTACAAAAAAGTCTTTTCCCAGTCACCAAACCATCTCTACCACGGTCGAACCTCCGACCATCCCACAATTGGTACGCACACACACACATCTCCTCAAAAGCGTTGTCCTCGTCGAGACACAATTGCGCATCACATGCCGCGTACTCGGTGTAAAAAAAGGCAAAAAGCGTATAAATACACGCGCCAGTCGCGACGTCTACCACTTGCGCGCATAAGCGAGCGAGAGATAATTTGGCAGATAATATGGGCCAACGCGCGGTTACATCCTCGGATGGAAAGCGGAGCGTCGCCTCGCTCCGTCAACCATATCGCATACAAACACACGCTCCCGACTCTTATGTCTGTATATACACACATACTCACGTCTCGTTAGCTCGGCATTTCTCCATATGGTAGGTAGGTGGGCACTCGTGTATCCATCTCTCCGCGTCCGTGTGCAGGATATACTATAGCTGCCTTTAGCTGGAGCAACTTTGATGGAGTGTACTTGTCCGGTTTAAGCTTGAAAATCGACAGCGTTTCCGGACAGTCGTTCAGCAGGCGTTCGTTTGCACGCTTACGCGAGAGAGAAAGAGAGATATCTGGAGCGGACCGAGTGCAGCGCCTTCTAATTGCCCGATTCTATTATTTATGATGCGCTCGGCTGCAGCGAATCTAGGTGACGATGTACGCGACTCTCTTTGCTGCAGCGGCGAACGGAGTTCTAGCTTTAAGAGACGTGCCTTAGAGTCGTCGGGTAAAATTCAGTTCCTCGCGAGTAAAGTCGTCGGGCAAAATGTCAAAGTTATTTATCCTTTCATTATAACGAGCCTTTTTTGCTTCTATCGCGAACAAACTATAACAAACTTTTTTTCTTCCCAACCGAGTAGGTAATAGCGTCGCTCAGTTCAAATTTTGCAAACTGCAGCGTTCCGCACGTTTCGATGCTGCAACTCAATTGGCTCGAGCATCATCCAATCGACAAGACTTTCTTACATAGCAAAAGGTGGCGAGGAGCCGCGTATATAGCGAAGAGATCAGCAATACAGGGAAACGAAGCAAAGGAGGCCTCTTTCACTTAGACACGGCACTGCAGCTTGCGCGTATAACACAGACTGCAGCAGAGTTGCCGCGGTGATCGACGATAGAGATTGCGGATTTTGGCGCGGATGCATCGGTTATCTCCTCCGCAACTTACGTCTCTCTCTCTTTCTCTCTCTCAGTGTGTGTATAACCGAGAGGGTCTGTTTCGCGCGTCCGAGTGTCGGCCCCGTGCGTTTCTCCGATTATTCACTCGCGCCTGCTGCACTTGTACAATTCGGTAGCCTGTGTGTGCAGCCCCGATGAAGTTTCCACATTCGTTATAATGCGGCCGGTAATGACTACTGGTTGCTCGTGTGAGTGTGTTGTAGGTAGACGCACGACGCGGTAATGGGGAAATATTCCGCGCGCACCGACTGAATTGATACCGTTGTGTGTCGTTCGCGTGAAAGTCGCCGCTATGTGTCCCGCTGACTTTTTGGTGATTTGGTATATACGGCGCTTTTTCTATGTATGCTTTTTAAAAATCGCTAGCCTTGTTTGGCGCGTGGAATGTGCACGTATTGTTGGCAGTTTTGTTATTAGTAATTTGGAAACTGCTTTGTAAATCGAGTTGGTACAGGCGAGTTTGTGCGCGTGTTTGGAAAGGCTTTGCACGGTAAAAACGTTGAGCTGTTTTCTTTCTTGCTATAGTTGTTTTATAATTTATTATTATTTTTGTTTACAGAAAATGGAATACTTTGAGTAAAGGAATATATTTAGCTTTTTAGGTAAAATTAAGTGATAGATTAATCTGTTGTAGACAGTCACATATCAGATTTCCCATCAGCTTAACTTTGCAGACTTATCGCACCGGCAGCGATAAACTATAAGAAAAAGTCACAAACCCAAAGATTACACGCTTTCATCAAGCGCAAAACAAGGAAAGCGTATATATGCGGCAATGCGAAAAGTATAAGCTGCCTAATAAGAATAACCAAGAAAAGAGTGGATTTATCGCTCGCGGAGCCAAGAGAGAAGCCCAAGTGTCGTGGGTGCACAAGCGGCGCTGACGACGATTACTGCCTTGCGCTCTGCTCGAGCTGTAAACCGACTCCGCGTGTAACACACTGCACATGTGCTATTCCATATTTTTCTCTCTCAGGTCTCTCTCTACACGTGCAATTACTAACGTAGACAAATAATGCGAGGCCAGGGACACCTCTCGGTGTAAATATACATATATATACGGTAAGCTCGAGTGTACCACCCTTTTTATATATTCTCCTTTTCATTTCTTCGAGATGCGTGTTTATGCAATCCCGATCTCATTTCTCCTTTATTCCCTCGTTTATATATATATACGTGTCTCGAGTCGTACGTGCTGCCTTTTTACCCTTGTGTATGAATAATGTTTTTTTTTGCGGGCGGGAATTTTATTATGTGCGACGCCAGCGAGATTGTGACGCGATCGGTGTGCGCGGGTTTTATTTATCTTGACTTTTCTCGGCTTTTTTCTGTTTCTTATCTTCTTCTTCGTAAGTTCCTGTACTCTGTTTTGAGGGATTCGGGTCAGTGTGTGGTCGTCATAAAAAAATCTCTCCTTCTGTTGCTACGGCCTTTTTTTCTTTTTCTTTTTAGTGCAGAGCTCGTGTTGTGTGTTCTTCGAGGACTGCGTGTGTGTCCGCTGGATGATTTTATGTTGCAGTTAAACGGAGCTAAGGTGTTTAAGTTTCTCGTTTTGTTTCTCTTTTTTGGATTTTATTTCGACCTGTTAGCTTTTATTTATATACGGAGGTTAATAGTAAGTTTGTGTTGGTAATCGTTTTAATATGTAGATGAAGATGCAATTATTTATTATTCTTTTAATTCAAATATCAACAATTACGAATATTTTAGTTGATATGAAAACATATAATTTCATAAGGATAGTTCGTGAAAGTGCGATATTTTATATCGCCATTGTATAGCAATGACGGGAATTTCACAACAGTCCCAGCAGAGAAGAGAAAAAAAAATGAAGGAAAATGACAGACGTGTGAAATATTTGATAAAAACGTGTTGGAGGTAACGGCTCGACTGAAATCTTGCGTAATTTAATGCCTTTCAATTTGCACCTTTAGCCATATGAATGACACTTTGAATAGTCTTAAAAATCCTACGCAGAGAAACTAGGCTAATTTTTGTTGAATCCTATATAGTACCCTGTACGTGCCACTTTTGCTTCGGTGATAAATCCGCCGTAGATATGAAAGGCTCTTTTCAAATATTTACAGAAAATCAACTCCTGGAATACAGCTTTTTCAATCAAAAGATTCCATCTGGGTTTATTAAGTAATAATTAAATGACTGATGGTAGAAATGGGACAAAGTGACATTTCTCTATCGTATGAAGCAGGTTATATATATATATATATATCTTCCATAAGAATCTTTTCTTCGGGAAAACCGAGACAATAGTCGTAAATTAAATTAATGGAAGATCCAGGGACTCGTTCAAAGTACAAAACGATCCTCGACAAAAGATGGTTAGATCCACCCGTAATATTGAACCGATCGCTCGCACCCTTATACAATTCAAAGTTGAAGAAATGCGACGACTTAGGCCTACACCCTCGGTCGCAATTCGCAATATCGTTGTATACCCAGGCGCGCGACCCTCGCTCTTCTCTTCCCTCCCCTTCAGATCGATTTATCATAGGGAAGCAGCACCGGCGCCGTCCAATTAAAAGCGTTTTGTACTCTCCGCAACAACAGCAGCAGCAGCAGCCACCCCAAGAGATCCGAGAACATGGCAATTCGTTCCCGCGGATAACCGCACATACACAGCACTCCAGAGTAGAGCACGTGCGGCTCTTTATATGCTCCGCGGCTTAATCCGATTTCACTCTCCGACCCTGTCTCCGGGAGATGCGAGTCACGCGAAATGCCACGATGCGGAGGAGAGGAGAAAGTGAGAGAGAGACAGACACAGAAAGAGAGAGAGAGGGAGATGAGTTAGGAGAGGATGTTATATTGTGATGCAGATGCAGCCTCCTTTGCCGCTTTATCAATTGGCACTGGACCTGTCATGTTCAGCGAATTGGACGGGTAATCAATTTTCTTTTGCCGTTCGCCGTATAAGATGCTCACGCTGATTTATAATATCTGGATTGATGTTTTTTTTCTTTTCTTTTTTCTTTAGTTTCGCGACCAGAGTGAGGTTGATTTTTAAGAAGGTTGCGCCGCGCGTGGATAAGTGAGCCAGTTACTGGCCGCGGCACCGCGGTGACCGGTTGTTGGATCGGAGTTTATTCTCTCGGCAGCATTAACAAGTTATAATAAATCAGAACATAAGCGTCTATTAAATCCACAATAACTGGTATAGATACGATCTTTACTAACGATTTATAAACAATTTATATCTCTTTTGCAAAACGCGTATACGAGTTACTGCGAGAAAATTGCTTATGATGAATTTCTTAAATAAATCTTACGTCGACCTAAACTTGCGCTTGAAACAAAGAGAGAGAGAAAGAGAGAGATACGAGCGTATTAGCCAAACAAGAGAAAAACTTCGGGACGCTCGACACACTTTCAGATCGCATAACGAGAGTAAGGAATATATAAAGAAGGTGTAAGAGAATAAAAGCGCAAAGAATAGAGAGGAAGAGACGAACAAGAATAAGAAGTTGTACAGCTTTACATACACTGGCGCAGTGACCGAATGAAAGTATATGAGCGAGTGCAAGGGAGAAAGGAAAGAGAGAGAGAGAGAGAGAGAGAAAAGAAAGAAAACGAACGACGTACAAAGGGTGCCGAAAGTGCCCGGTGCGTTTACAAAGCGATCGAATCAAGTAGACTATATACATATATTTTCTCGGTGAGCGCAAACTGAGTCCAGCTGATTTTTGCTACGTGAGCGGAAAACAAAATAAAAACACGTACGCGAGTGTGCGCATTCATCAAATTATGCGGTCGATTCGCTACGCTTTACGCCTTCCTCTTCATTTTCATTTTTCACCGACTCTCTTCTGGCGGGATCACTTCTTTTTGACTCTCCCTTTCTTTTCGTGGGTTTATCATTACCGGAGAGAGAGAGAGAGAGAGAGAGAGAAAGAGAGAGAGAGAGAGAGAGAGAGAGAGAGGGAGACCCCCAGTGAGGATGAAATCGTCGAGTTTAATAATGACTGTTCGCTTAGGAATAATTAAAGGTGCAATATGATGGAATAGTTATTTTCGGGAGATTTTTTTTAACATGTGCGTATCGATGAGTGACTGTAATGAACATTTTTAAGAATAAAATTTCAAGATAATTGTGCTTTATGTTTGCTTTGAAGATTATTGATTTGCGAGCGTAGTCGATAAGAGCTTATACGCGATGTGGCAGCGCTCGTCTTTGGTGCACGTCGGTATCTTTCCAGCACGTAACAGAATAATAGATTAGAGTCCATTTTTCCACCGCCACATTAATCGATATTTATACTAAAATTTCTTCGTATAATTTCTAGCTTGGTCCTACTATATGCGAGTGCGATATTAATTTGGGTACTTATTTTTATAAAAGGAATTTTTTTCTTTTCAAAAAAATCGAAAAGAAATAAAGTCAATTAATTAATGATTATTTATCTTGAATTTTTTAGATTTTCCTATAAGATTAATTAGCTTTCAAAGGTATGAGTATGATAGACATTTGTATCTGTTAGTTCAAACACGCATTATTCATATAGTAATTATTTATAAATCAGTCTGTCAATGTGAATTAACCCTCGTAAGATTAAAGATTAAAGTGTTTTGCTTCATAAATGTTACAAAAATGTTCGAATCTCCTATAAGTCTGACATACAATTAACTTTATTTTTAATGAATTCTACTTTCAAAGTCCAAGGTTTTATAGAGATTTATAAAACAAAAGCGTTGCGGAATCACTTGCTGGAAAAAGTGCACATAAAACGTCCACATTGATCACTTGTTTTAAAAAGTAATGGGACGCGCTGTTGCTCTATTTCTTCACAACTCTCAAGAACAAAATTTAACAACGTTCTTGAAAACATATGAATATGTAGTGGTGATAAAAGAATATGAAGATTTTCATAGTCCTGCATAACTATGAAGCAAAAAATAGAGCAAAACATAACTACGTAATACAGTGTATTACTGCAAATTGCATAATTATTTTTCATCTAATTACTTCCACCTTTTCTTCATAAAAGTTGCCATATCAACGAAAACAAATAAATCAGTTCTGTATATCCATTATCATAATTGCAGACAAATTTCACCACAATAATTTTATCTACAACGTCCAATTCCAATACATCTACAAATCTACGTGTACGGTACAAGCGTTTATGTAACGTTAAAATGGTTAACAAAAATTTATAGATTATTGGGACACTTATTTGGCGTTTTTTACGTAAGCTCCTAAACAGCGGGTCGGCACAGCGTCGCGGTTATCGATTTATACCGGTGGAGAGAACTAGAGTCGAATGATTTACGAGGCTCAAAAATAATAAATGAGCCGATAATTAACGTGAGAAAAGTCAAATTATACACCGATATCGGACATCGGATCTCAAACTCTCCCGGCTACTCGGCGCGCAACAACGCGCTCGCCTATATAATGAAAATAAATAGAAATCAGAAAACTCGCGCGAGTTCGGACATTGAATAAAGATACAGGCGGCTCGTATTACACAGACAGACTGCGAGTCTTATCGTAACTACACATTTCTAAATGGCAATAAATCGCCATTTCACCTACGACACACCTCGCCGTATATCTCATTCTTTCGCCTTTTTGTCGCTCCTTTTTTTCTTCCCTCCAACGACTCGCCAAAATATGCCCGCTCGTAAAATAATTACCTCGCAGCTTGGTTTAACGTCTCTCTGCATGCGGTGCATTTTTTTGTTGTTGCGCGTTTGATTGGTCGTGATAAAACGAGTGCCGAACGTCAAAGCTGCCAATGGTTAGGTGTCATTAAGAAAAATGGAGTAGGCTACGAAACGTGTATGTGCGAAGCAAATGATTAATAGCACGTTTTGAATCAAAAGTACCAGTGACTAAATAATCTTGTTAAAATTTCTATACTTTATTCTTTTCTTTCCAAAGGTGAATAAAGATGAATACAATCAGGCGAAGTTCTCTAATCGCACTTTTTCAGCTACTCGCATGTGAAAATTTCCGAGTATACTTATTTTTTATTTACAGAACACAAGTACCATAACATAACCCTCGTTCCTCCGAGCCTTTTGTTTTCCATCATTATTCTCTTGCACCGTCGACTCTCGCACATATATATATGCATGCACAAGTCTCTCTGACATTAACTTTTATCCCCGACTAAGATCTGTGCAGAGCCGAGAGCCGTGGGCTGCCGCTGCTGCTACAAGAGCTGCATTTTATTAATCGTCTGTCCGTCGATTCGACGTGTGTGCACTGCTCCGCAGTAGTTACGTCACGAGTGCACAAGTACCATACATTCTTTCTTTAATTTCTTTTCGACCACGGCGAGCGATAAACGCGAGTGAAATTTTGCCGGGCGACACGATTATTATGCCCGATATTCGACTTCTTCTTCCGCTATATAGACTGGGATCAACCTTGCAACTCGCTCTCTTTCTCGAGACGATTTATATTAAATGCGGATGCTAATTGATGGCGAGCTTGTGTGTACATACTTGGGTACGTCGGGAGTCGCATTACACGTTTGCTTTGCGTGTTTTTGCTCTTGCTGCGGGACGGAAGCCTCGTTAATTGAGAGACGAGGCATTGATTTAACGCCCCGATATTGGAAATATGGCCGTGTGTGTCGACATTGCGTCGAAAGTGACAATTTCTCTCGATTTGATTTATATATATAAAAGTATATGCAGGGGATTATAAATTAAGGTACTCGGGAACGTCGTTATTGTGTTTTTACAATGATAAACGAGCCAAATTTCAATTTTTAATTTAATTATATCTTTGGGAGAATTTGAGATTTAAAAATACGCCCACGCGTGCAAACAATTGTTTATCAATTTTTAAGAGGTCTGTGAAGGTTCGCACCGGTTTATAATCATTTGTTAGGAATAAACAAACGCTTACCTTTTTAGCAGCGACGCGCTTGACTTCGCTGAGCAGTTTGACGGCCGGCAACAGATAAGACTTGACGAAGTTCTCCAAGTTTCCGTGATAGGCGCATACGAGGATGTCGCGTGCCTGCCTAGTCAAGATATCGAGAACGTTCTCGCCGTAGATTGGCCCGAGGTAGCTACGAATCAGCGAGGCGGCATCTGCTCGTACCTGAAATAGTATAATTAATCTTTAGCACGATAAAAATGTATAAATATAGCATAGTTGTTGTACGTCTTGGACGTCTTATAAGCTAAAAGATCAGAATAAAATTTTATTACTCGAATTATTTTTTCATACACACGTGCCTTGAGAATATATATTACAGTTACATTCATAAGGCACGTGCGGATAGATTTTTCTTTTACTTTATATATGTATATATCCACAAAAATCGTGCTGCAATACGTATACATCGGCACCTGTTAAATACCCTTTGCCCACGCAAGAACGCGTGAGTCAAGCTGCCGCGCAATACTATACTTAATAAAACCAATCTTAAAAATTTTTAGCATAAATACACAAAAAATTATGAATACTGCACGGTAAGCAGTTTTTCTAATTATATTGTATTGCTGCTCATAATTAATATTTTTATAGCCAGTTATTTATTTCAATTATTGATTGTTTTAATAGGTACGAAGCATAAGTCTCCCGCCTTGTGAAAATCCCGACTGGTACTGCCGTTATAAAGCCCGAGCAATGAATTGCAATGTATAGTAGTAATTTTATAACAATTTAAGATTATAATTTAAAAAAGGCGTTCACGAACTTATAAAAATCGAAAGTGTCTTACGATTATCGCTGTACTTTTTTCAGTAATTTTTACGATTACAATTAAATTTTTAATGGTATATTTGTCAGATTCAAAGAGAATATGCTATATATATTTTAAAAAATTGTAAGTTAGATTATTATTAGCATAAATGCGTACTTTGTGAACAAATGGTATTTTATTGAAATGAAGATTAGTCATTTTCGAAAAGTCATTATTTCGTAAGCGTTCTTTTTAGAGTAGAAATTATTTTATATTAACCTTTTCATTTAATATGAAATGATTAGCGTGCAGTCAAATTACGTCACCTCGAATTTAAAACAATCACGAGGCGAGAGAGCGATAACGTCGCTAAACTTCCGAGAACGTCGATAATACACGAGTATGCACTTTTATCGTTAATTCGGGGTAGGCGTGCGACGTGCCGCATCGGTACAGTTGGCAACAAGCTTGTGTAGACCATGGCCAACTGTTAATTGACGAGCCGTCGGAGCCTCAAATGAGGGGATGGACATGCATAGTATATAACGAGCCCGGGTTTGCGGCATGCGATGCTCTCGATGGTGCTGCGCTACGTTTTAGGGGTTTGAGAATCGATCCATCTGAATTGTGTATATCGTTATTGGTAAGATCGATAAGCTTTGGAACTATGACATTAATTCAGTTTTTAAGATGGTTCGTTATTCATTGTATCACGAACAAAGTGACGCAGAAATTGGTATATATTTGATATTTTTTTATCACAATACTTTTATATGCTTCTTTGTATCTACAAGGACAAATTTACACCAAAATTAAAACTAATACGTCATACGCATGTACGTACCATACGTAATTATGCATATGAGAAAAAGATTCGAATGAAGCAATTACTATAATTGACGAGTTTACGGTATCCATGTATGAAAAGGGGATGCGTGTCATACTGTACACGTAATTTGTGGCGTGTAATTCATACGAGGCTACGCGTCATTTTTGTGATTTGAGAATTACTCGTGAGGGTTGTTTCAATTGAAGGGGTAAGACCCATTGAACAGATTTATGAACTAGGTAGAAGAAATAAAACGTAGAGCATCAAATTTAAAATACATGATCATATTGAACATGGTGAAAAAAATTAATGGAAAGTATATGCCATGCATATACCACAGATTTCTATATTATTAATCACAGTAAAAGATCTTTAGTGCAAGCAGAGTAAACGCAACGATAACTCGTACAACAGATTAGCACAAGTAAATCCACATTACCATAACAATAATAAGATTGTTGAATAAATCTCACTACTGTGTAAATACTAACCCGAAATCCCGCAGGGCGAATGAATCCTATCTGCAAAGAGAGAAGAAGTAGCAAGGCACAGCATCGGTAACAGCATCAGCGCGGAAGCACAAAGTGAAAATGAGCAGGGGAGAAATAAATCAGTTAGAATCGGGGGCACAAGCGTCCCCTCTTCTTCCTCCATATATCCTGCACCATAGACACCTCTCACCTATAGACGTGGAGGGTAAACAAGTTCAGGCTAACGCGGTTAAAGGACCCGTGACACCCAGAGACGCGGCTCATTCTCCAAACAACGAGATCCGAGCCAATCGAGCGTGAAAATCGACGTGTATGTGTGTATCATTGGGGATTCAAAACGGACATACGCGAAATCAAGTGCTTTTCACGGACGCTCCAATATGTCGCGGTATAGATTTAAAGTGGTGCGTGTCGTGCGGCGTGGGGATTGCGTTCCACAAAGAGATCAGTTTAATGGCTGGGTGGGAGATGGATTTCGAGAGCTTTAAACTATTATCGTTGAGGCAATGTAAACAGCGGGTTGCGCTGGGGTCTGGGCATCTTGATTAGATCGATCGTTTGGGGTGAATTTTATACGTTGCTAAATTTTGCGGGGCAATGAACTCTTGTTGAAGATTCAATTTTATCCGGAAAATTATGTTGTAGAATATTTTGATTTTTCTGCTGAGACCATGCTGTTTAGTATAAAAATTAAATAGCTTTAGTAGCATTCGCATCATATTTCTAATCGTTAGTTTTGCGGTTTTCCAAAACGATACTCGTCTGAACAAACCTTACACCAAGAAGCCATTCAAACCTCTAAGCACAACCACATTTATCTCAAACTATACAGTGCAACACGCACTTTTCCCAGTAAGTAGGTTCATTTGCTGAATTAACATTTAAAACTCTTTAGTCGCAGCGCGATAAGGTGGCACAAAGCCGAGGCGCGTATATAATAGCGAAATCGCTCAATCGCTCCGCGCATTGAATAGTGCGTTAACTGTAAAAAAAAAGAGAGGGAATTGGCGCGCGTTTGACGGATTGTCTTCTTGATTTTCATTTGGCGCCTGCACGCGAGGAGCTGCTACCTTAAAGTCGCACGGCTATCACGAGGCATTATAACGCGCGCGCACGGTACGCTCTCTTAATATTAATAGTAATGCGCTTTCCACGCAGGCAACGGCATATAAGAGAACCATCGCACGCCGCAGCCGCAGCCGCCGCGCTACTACTTTATCTACATCTTGTATTTATTATAAGTGTATACTTTCGATTTACATACATATTACGAGCGAGAGATGAAAGTCAGCCGGTGTGTGTGTGTGTATGTGTGTGCACCTCTCTCGTCGTTTATCTGCCCCATGCATTACCATCTCTCTCTCTCTCTCTCTTCTTCTACGACGTTGTGCGCCTATCTACCCTGTTTTGTTCATGTCCTTTTTTCTTTTAACGAACAGGAAGTCATTTAGCTACGCAAATACTTTCCTACTACGGTGCTTTTTACGTAATACGATCAACTAGAGTGAGCTGGCTTTTGAAAGCGTTTTGAAAATTGGAGCGTGATATTTTTTTCAATTTAGAAAATGCAAAGCTTCTGTGTATTGAGAAAACTTATACATACGTGTGCTTGATAGTGACCAAAAAGTTGTAAAAAAACTATGCAAAATATTTTTTAGGTTGCTGTTAACCAAATTAATAAAGAATTTGGTCGTTTTTGTAACACTAGTAGTACACAATAGTTATTTGATGATTGGGCAATTTAATTTATTCAATTTTATTGACAAATCAAAAAGCGGTTCATGTAGAACCTCTAGATAGCCATCCTTAACATCCTTAAAACTCTACTAACCACTAAAAAGATCGGAAAAAGACTAATAAA
>UELU01140003.1:11197-29677 GCA_900490025.1 Megastigmus dorsalis | reverse complement strand
TCGCAGTTATTTCAAAGGCCACACTGTTGAATTGAATGCAAATCGAGTTTGATGCATTTTAACCACGAACTCGTTGTAAAATCAACTATTCATTCGTTGACTTGACTATACGTTGTTGAATCAACTAACAAAAAGTTGACTTGACTATAATTTTGTTAAAATAATGGCATGTTTGTTAAGTTAACAATGCTGTTGTTGATACAATTGAATTTTTTTCTCTGTGTAGTAGTACACAATAGTTATTTGATGATTGGGCAATTTAATTTATTCAATTTTATTGACAAATCAAAAAGCGGTTCATGTAGAACCTCTAGATAGCCATCCTTAACATCCTTAAAACTCTACTAATCACTAAAAAGATCGGAAAAAGACTAATAAAAATTGAAATTTGTTGAAGAAGCTGCATCAGAAAAATGGAGTATGAGAAACCAATCCAAGAAGCATTGCAAAATATGGGTCCATTGTATATATAGATTGCGACTGCATAAATATCACCCTTTTAGTAGGACAGAGGAGCCGCGCGATCAGTGGCGACCGTATTACGTACAAACGGGAAGAAGGGGACACCGCGCGCGTGAACGAGAGACGCTATTATACAGCGAGCGCGCCAATGTAACCATTATACCCGTGGAGACCCCATGGACGCCCACGTGTTTCCGCCCTCATGCTGAGAACGAGGGAGACGGAGATATAGAGGAATACGCGACGTCCGGCGCTGCATCAATCGCCCTGTCAAGAAAGACTGTACAGCGGAGGGGGGGCTGTTTTTTCAGCCGAAAACTATAGGTTTTTGCTTTTTGAGGCTTCTTAGAATCGTTTGGAGCTTTGCGGGGGGGTGCGGTGTTGTATTTATAGAAGTATATATTTGGGGTTTCGAGCATAAAACTATATGGCTTCGTTCAATTTCGAGTCTATCGCGGTGCTTAAAATTTGTACAGAACACGCAGAAATCGGAGTAAATTATCAAAGTCTTACCTAAAGGGCATCATTCGTTACAATATTTAGTCATCCCGGATCGGCAAATTATTTGATTCCACAAAATCGCTAATCGTCTACATTAGACATTACCGTATGCCATTTCTCTATAAACTTACACATATAAACGGTATATTAAGAAGATGAAAGTCGAGAAGGACTGCAGTGCAGAAAAAAAAAAACAAGGAGGGACTCGAACGACCGAAACGAAAGGACCTGGAGGGTCGGATCGACGCGTGTAACCGGATATAGGCGCGCGAGAGAGCAGCGAGAGAAAGAGCAAAGACCGTGTATACGTATGTAGTACAGGTATGTGCGCCGCAGCCGCCGCCATCGCCGCGGTTGTAGGTAAGGATGAACGATCGGCGCCCCGAGGGACTTCCTTTCGAGATTTACGAAGAAAATAGAAGGCGCCGACGTCGATGATACGCGCGGCGACGGCTGAGAGAGAGAGAGAGAGAGAGAGAGAGAGAGAGAGAGAGAGAGAGAGACAAGATAGGCCAGTGCATCGGCCGCTGAAGCTTGTGCTTTCCCCGGGTATTATGATGGAGTTGTATCCCTTCGTGTCTTCTCTCGTTTTTTTGTTTTGTTTTTTTCTTCATCGTCTTTTATATGCTTCGTCCTCATCGAGAGAGACGAGAAGAGGATGAAAGACTGTCACGGTGCATTTCATAACAGACATTATTCACGGGTTAGGCAAAGTTCGACAAACCGATACGGTCGCTTATATATGTTTTTCTTATTCTGTAAGTATAGATTTCGCAAGAAAAATTCTGCATAAACTGTATGCTAAAACTGCTCTTTCATCATATGTATGCGCATTTTTCATTTTGATGAATAATCTTCTTTAAAATATTCCATTTATAAATTATTCAAGTATGTAGTACAATATTCAAAAGGTAATAAGCTTTTAGGAGAGCGTGTTACTATATTTTATCAAGCAATCAAATATAAAGTAAACAATTACAAGCTTACATTTTTACACTTTCTACCTTACTGTTATAACTCGGTACTTTTAACTTTCTTGATATCGCGATCGTGGAATGCCCCTAGATTTATTATTTTGTACAACACGAAAGTGCCTGTTTCACATAACATTACAAAACCGCACGCATAAAGCTATACTCTTAGCTTGGCTTTAAGATAAAAAAAAAGAGGATTGCAGAAAAAGCCGCACCAACCGCATAATCGTGTAAAACACAACGAAGGGAACATATTGGAAGATGTAGGCTGGACATACGTGGTCGGGGCGAGATTCGCGAACAATGCGATTAGCCGCAGCAGCAGCGTACACACACTCGCACACACACACGCTTACACACATAAGGGCGCATATCGCACTGCGCGCCGGATACGCGTGTACTTCCCCGGAGCATCAAGGCGTGAACTCTCACCTCGTAATTTAAAAGACCCCATACGGCGAGAGACATGGAAAAACGACGAATGAGAGGGAGAAAGGGATCATACGTTGCGTGGCAAATAAACAGTTCTTTTTTTCCAGCCGACGAGATATCGAATTTTTTTTTGTATTTCGTGTTTGAATGCTTGAAAATTGTATTCGATGCGCTGATTGAATTATATTTTGCGAAAAGCTTGTAGCGTAATGAGAAATAATATAGAAAGTAAAATTCGAATGAAAAAAATAAATTTAATTCATTATTAAATGAAACATTAGAATTTATTTAAAAATTTTTATTATATTGCACGTGTATATATGTATATGGAATTGCGTAATAAAAATTGTTAAAACGTTGTCACGAAAACCATTTATTTACCGTAAAATTAAATAATAAAATCAATGTTATATACCGCATCCAATAGCGCTATTTAATAATAAAAAAGGTACAATTAGTTTGTAATTAAAAACACTCTGATTAAACAAAAAAAAAACAAACAGACGAAATAAAACAACAAATCAAAGCTCCATCCGCTATTTGCTCGGCATGTACACGCATGCGGTAGCACGACGTGGACGTCGAATGAATAAAAAAACCGCAGCGATATCGGATGTTTACTCACGGTACATCTCTCACCGTATATCAATATTTGAACGAGTATAATTCATATAAAGGCCCAGAGTCGCTTCCTTGGCCTCGCTTATATATAAAGGAATCGTTTAGACAATGAAGGGGGCAAAAAATGGCTAATGTGCGACTGACGCATTGTTGGGTGGCGGCCTGCAACTGTGTACACACTGCGTTATTACCCATGGGAACTGATGACAAAAAGTAGCGAGTGTCAAAGATATAGGGGAGGGTAGAGATGTATATAGAAACCAAAAGAGGACATAAATTCAAAGTGTGCGCGCGAGAGTAGTTTAATCGAACGGGTGTATAGCTGCAGTGTGTCCTTTCATTAACTCGCTCTTTCTAGTAATGGCCACGTGCGACGCGGCCTAATGCGCCGCTGATTTATTTTCTGGGAAAATGTCGTTTTCCCCGCGTGTCGGGTTTCTATATTTTCCGTGGATACGCGAATTGTGTGATTTTGATCGGTTACGGATTTGGGATGAGGACGATGATGATTTAGGAATGAAAGAGTTGCCACGAGATTATTTATGGCAGGCAGTGTGTTGGGCGTTGGTTTGGATGAAAAGTCTTGATGGAATTAGAGCGAGTTGATCTGCAGTTGGACGACGCTTTGTGTGCCCGTGTATATCTGGGTCATATAGTTTCCATGTAAATGTCCTCGTTGCGTTTGTTTCTTTCTATGGCTACTCGATATTATACTTACTTTGTCGTTTCGCACATTAGGCATTGCGAAATTTCAAGACATCCATATACTGTGAGAAACGTTCAATGCTGGATTACGTTGATTGGTTATAATAAAAGAAATTAAATAATAAAATATTTCGTCGCCAAACATCCGAGTATAAACAAAGTTCTCGTCGTACCTGTCGTCGCATTTCGCAGATGAAAGAAAGGAGGATTCCAGGCATCATCGGGTGCATACCATTTAAATTTAATTAACGATCATTTTCGCGGACCAGAGGCGCGCAGAAATAAACAATTTCTTATACCACGCGGCCCGTATGTATGTTATACACTCAGTCGAAAGTGGACGCGTGAGTCGAACGAAAATGAAGCTGAATATAAACAGTTATAAGCCGCGTGTAGGTGACTTCGGGCAGAAAGCTGTTGAGCTCTACACATCTATGCGATGACGCGCGATAGCTTTTGCTTTTCCTCTTCTCCACCTTCATTATTCCGCATCGTGATGAATATTTTTCTAGTTCGCTTTGTGAATGTAGGCAACCTTGGCATAAAGAAAACAACGATGCCCGATCAACACTTGTACAGCAAGGTCTTTTATCAAGTATACTTTTTACAGTTATACGTTTTTACTTCAAATTGAAATTGATTTTTGCGTAAATATTTTCCTTAAATTTTCTCACAAATGTAGAACGACTAATATAGGCATATATATACGAGCTGCACAGACATACTTTAAGGCCACATGAAAGAAGAATCTTTTCAAACAATATTCTCACCGCGTAGCATCCGCACACAATGGCATAAATAAACTAATAATACTCCGCGCGCGTACTTTTTCCCCGTCTTTCTCGGCACAAGCAATGCCGCGCGCGAAAGAAAATCGCTCGCGGGGGTCGTCGCTGCTGCTGCTGCTGCAAAGGTATGAACGCAGCTCACGCTTGCGATTGCGAAGAATAGAGATTTTACCGTTTTCCCCGCGTGCACACGTGTGTGTGTGTGTGTGTGTGTGTGAGTGTGTATGTGCGATTCGCGGCAGCAACTTCCGCTCGAACGGTCGAAAAGTAGCCGGCGGCGGCTCAACTCTCTTGGCTGCAGTTGCGCGTTAAAATTTCGCGGTTATATTTACGAATCTCGGAGCCAAATCCATCACGGCAGTTCCATACCTTTGAATGCGCGCGGTTAACTGTATATTCGGAAGACCGGTGCGGTTGTGTGCGTGTATATATTGTATATACTATATGGCGAGCTTTGTAGAGGCTTATTCGATGATATTGAATTGGATGCGTGTGTTTTTAGTAGTGTGTGGGCGATAGATGATAATGAATAATTTAGTGCAAAGGTGCAGTCATCGATTTTGGATTATCGGACGATGTTTCGATATACATATAATTGATGGAGGCATAACGGGATTAATTCGTGCAATTTCAACCGAAAAACGATCAATCCAATCGAATGTACACTGAAAATCTTTCAAAAGTCCGATAACGAAACAACGGTATATATAATAAGCACAGTATATAAATCGGGGAAAAACACACACACTGCACCACAACAGCCGAGTGCAATAGTACTGATTGAGGAAGTGAGAGAGGCGAAACATCACAAACGGGAAGAGGAGGGGAACGAACTCTTGATTAACCCTCCCTCCTCTCTTTCTCTCGGCAGCTCTTCCCCTCGCTAAGCTTTGTTTAAAAGCCCTCCTCTCTTTTATAAATGCTGAGCCCGCCGAGCCATTCGAATTTTCATGTATATATATATATGTGTGTGTAGAGCGCAAGCAGAGATAAGCCAACGCTGTCTGGCAGCAGTCGTCGTCTGGCACACGGGCTAATTCCGCGGTCCTTTCTCTTTTTTTTCGTTTCGTCCTGGATTTACGCCGAGAAGAGAGGCGCGGGATTTGGAAAACAAAACAGGGATGGAGCTGGACTATGGGTGACGCGTTTTTCGTGGGATTGAGCTTTTGTTGCTTTTTTTTCCGTTGCGGAGGGTATAGGAATAACGCGATTGTGGCGGTCTTGTTTTTGATATTGCATCGATGCGAGCTATGCGTTATTTGGTAAATAGTGTGCGAACTTTTCGGGGTCGGTTTATTTAAATTTGATCGCTCTCAAATTGATTCTTACAGTCGTATAAGTGAGAATATTTGAAACATGCTTAGTATAAGAATTTTCTATTTCGCAAATATTCTGTCGCTACATTATGACAGTGTTGTCTCTGGGAGCTAGATCTATTTTTAATCCCAGAAAATCTGGCCGCAAACACACTTTCTCCGGCAATTTTGAACCTAAGTCGAGCCGATGGAGAGGAAAAGCACAGCGCTCGACTCCCTTTTCGAAAAACAACTCTTATCGGTTGAGGCATCGATTAATTTCAAGTGACGATAGAGAGCCGAATCACAATCTCGCGATTCCCAATCAACGTCGAATATAAAACCAGCTCTCGCGCGGCAAGAAACCAAAATGAAAAATTAAAAAAAAAACGCACCAAAAGAATTCATTACGTGACATTTGTGCGCGCCAGTCAAAAACACACACGCGCGTGTGGTATGCATGTGCGAAACCTTACAAAAAGCAGCAGCAGCAGCACTCGCTTACACATACACACACACACACACACACACACACACACGATATCCATCGTCGAAGTCAGCCAATCGCTTTTGACGTTTGACATTTTTCGCGGAGCGAGAGGAGAGATATCCAGTTGGGCTCTTTGACGTTGACAGGCTCGCGCGCGCGCCGCAAATGTATTCCACTGAGCGCCTAGTCATCTGCGACAACTTCTCTCTACTCTCTCTCTCTCACTCGTTCTTTCGCGTCACTTGCACTCTCGATTCCCAAACCCGCATACATCGAGCTTATTACCGCGCTTTACGAGGAGAATGCACCGGCAGCATTGGCTTTTGTTATGCTTTTATTTAGCCGCTTCTCTCTCTCTCTCTCTCTATTAGATGTATATATATACGGCTTTGACTTTGACTTTACAGCTTTTATTTGCGCTGCCGCGTTGATTTGTTGCTGATTAGTTTTGTGAGAAAACTCGACTGTTTGATGGACTGATAATGATTTTTTCTCTCAAAAGCGCTCGTATGCCGTACGTGTGTACTGATTTTAAAACCAAGTAAAATAGTTCGTGAAATTTCATAATTATTCGAATTATTTAATATTAAAAGAAATAATATATTTTTAACAAAGGTGCTATTGTCATGTTCCTCGTCGAGAACAGTGTATTTATCAGCTTTTCTAGACTAAAAAAGACAAACTCACTTTCGCGTAAACAGATTAAACACTCTTGCGGATATAAGCATAAAAGCATATAAGCATATAAGGATAAAAGCTAATGTCGTGCAAAAAAAAAGAAAGAAAAAGTTCCTCGAAACAGCCCGCATAAGCTTTTCCCTCGGCGCGTTAAATACTTTCGACCGCATAATCAAATGCATCCATTTCCTTCTCTCCCCACAAGCTTTTCATTTCCTCCCGTCGTCCACTCCCTTTCTAACATATACTGCCGATGCCGCCGCATTAACTCTCACTGCCTCGCTTCTTTCTCTTTCGTTACCATACCCACACACACACACAAACAGTACCATCGTCTCGCATTTTCCTCCTTCGATATCGAGAGCCACCTTCTTTGTGTTTCCCTCTCGTCCATTCGCCCGCTCGACTCACGTATAGCATGGAGAGATACCGGAGGAGGTAAGGATTTACGAGGCTCACCGCGCGTCCCTCTCTTATACACAACGCAGTGTAGAATTCATTTCATCGGCCGCGGCGGCTGCGGCGGCGGCGTGCGATTGAAATAGCCCGTTACTCAGCCCCAAGGTGTCTCTCTCTCTCTCTTTCTCTCTCTCCCTCCCTCTCCCTCCGCGTATATATAGCGGGAAACGGTAATTTTATACATCGACGCTGCTGTTTATGCGCGTGCAGTGTGTTACGGCGGCGGCGTCCCGTGTCCCGGGGGTGGTGAAAAATGCGCGCGCGATCGAAATTTTCATTTCACCGCGGCGGGTTAATTATCCCGACGTGGCGGCCGGTGAGTTATCGCCGTCGCGCGATGATGAATTATGGCTTATTGGCAAAAGGATGCGTGTGTAGCAGCAGCAGCTTTCCTCGGTGGTGTGTGTGTGTGTGAGTGTGTGTGGAGGAGGAGGAGGTCTGGACGCGAGCGCGAGCGCGAATTTCGAGATAGGCCGGCGTCGCAGCCGCGCCACGGCCCGATATCAATTTCTTGCCTGTCGAAGTCAGCGGTCGCGGTCAGCTCCTAAGAGGAGAAAGTCTTATACGTGCACGTGTCTTCAGGATACATATGCTATATACGTATATGTAGTCGCCGTTGCTGCGGTAGATCTGCGTTGATGGGAAATGAAAAGCGAGAGGATACACGAGTGGATTGAAACGTTTGGGTGATGTTTGTTGACGATGCGGCTCTTTGCGCGTCGGCTCTTCCGTCCCTGGGTCGTTGACCTCCCTATGTCTCCTCCGAAGTTGAAAATGTGGGTTTTCGAAATTGACTCTGATGATGAATTAGCTTTGTCTGCGGGTACAGATATGTAATTGTATGGGATTGTGTCTTTAGATAGGTATACGAGGAATGTGTATAGAAGAAAAGTCGTAAATTTTGATGAATTTTGACAACTACGTAAATAATGTATTAATCGGGAAACGTCTGTTATTGCTAAAGTGTGGAAATAGTATTAAGATATCGTGTTTAGAAAAAAGAGGATCAACCATATAGTGAAATATCTGATACTTTTATCCACAGAGAATCCATAGACACACACACACACACACACACACACTCAACAGCGATATACCGAAACCAATCATCCCGAAACAAAACAAAAAAGAAGCAAAATCCACGCAACCGGCGAACGAAAAAAACCCGAACGCAAGCAGTATGAACAAAGCTCCAGACGCCACCGGCGCCTAGAGGCAAAGAAAGAGAAGAAGAACACGGCTGAGCTATTATCCGCGCGCACAAAAGAAGGTGCACGTACTTTTAATTGGAGCACCCACTTGCCAATCGAACCGCGACGCTATATCGGAAACGAGAGTTACACAATAACAACAGGAGCAGCAGCAGCAGTAGCGGCGGCGGCGGCAGCGGCAAAGCAAACCCGACTACATAAGAAAGGAGACGCGTGCGAGCATCTATCAATGCCTCTCTTTCCTCTCTCTCTCGCTCTCGTTGTTTCGGTACAGGACCTCCACGAACTCGCGTTCCAATGAAAAGTCGGGTATTAATCAGGTCTACTACCGCTTAGCTACTGCCACTGCTGCAGAGCGGAAATCGTCCAGCCTCTGCAGTGGCAAGTCTCTCTCTCTCTCTCTCTCTCTAGTATATAGAAAGCCTTGAGAGTATAGGCGCGCTTCCTGCTTCGGATGCTGACGACGCATTGGACTGTGAGATGATGGAACGAGAAGCAATGGAATGGGATGTACGAGGGACAAACTCGCTTCGATGGGTATTGCATAGCCCGAGTGCAGTTTCTGTGCACCGTGCGTTATCTAATATTATTTGGTTGTTTATAATCATTGATAGTAAATACGAGA
Organism: Megastigmus dorsalis; assembly: GCA_900490025.1. Classification (NCBI taxonomy): domain Eukaryota; kingdom Metazoa; phylum Arthropoda; class Insecta; order Hymenoptera; family Megastigmidae; genus Megastigmus; species Megastigmus dorsalis. The sequence continues at coordinate 20,436 of UELU01140003.1, read as the reverse complement.
TATGTAGTATATACGTTTGTGCCTGGGGCTAATACATCAATGAAAGCGCGTGCTGATAGGTCGAATTGCAAAAATGTTATTATCCAGTCTTTGGCTAAAGTAGTTTAATAACAGCTCAATAGAACGACAGATAAGAGCAATAATTTTATTCATCTGAAATATGTGTAAATCATCGCGTAATTGCATTTGCACTAATACCAGGGCCGCAATTCGTAGAACTACCCATTGATTAATACAATTAAAACACCGTTTACAATTTGTTCAGTTATACTTCAAAGCGAATGGCAATCGTACAGAACGATATATTTTCGATCTCTGGTAGATAACAAATTATACGAACACATTCCAAATGCTCAACGCAACGGCGTATAACACAACCTAATTAAGACGCATATTTTACAGGCTTTTCTCGCGGTGCCTGTCACACCTAAAACCTTCGAGAAATCTAATATACTAATCGTTGCTCCATCAATCCGCGCCAACAACTCTGTATAACCAACTCGCGCACAATCCGCGAGCATGAACGAAAATAAAAAACAAGGGGGTGGAACTAGTAAAACGAACGAAGTATAAGTCGCCTAGGAACAAAAAGGTCACGACTCTGGGATTCGAGTTCTCTCTTTCTCTCGCGCATACATATAGACGGGAAACACTTGGACCTAATCAGGTGAACATCAATTAAACGTGACCCCGGCCGACCAAGTGTCTTTCATCATAGCACCGAGAGATCCCAGGCAACGGCACGACCCGACAATCGTAAGTGCACTTATACACAACAGCCGTGGTGAATATAAATCTAAAACGCAAATCGAACGACAAGTCACTTTTATTCCGAGTCGAGGTTCGAGAGACACTCTGACGCTTGCTACATATACACGTCATTTGCCCGAATAACACGTAAGCATACGCGTATACAACACACACACACACGCGAGCGAAAGTATATGTATATATGCCTTCCCTTTCGAGACTGGCGAACTGTTAAAGCGCGCCGAGCAATTATAAACTCCGATCATGCTCCATGCGATATATATTGTAAACGCCTTGCAGTATATATATAACACGCGTATCGAAGAGCTTGTTTCTCTATTTGCTACATGATTGATATGTGCACGCCTAATCGAATGTGTACCTGCGTATACCTGCACACGCTTTTTACCTGTTTATACCGTTTATTAATTTATATTTATGTAACTGTATATATTTATTGGCGCGCGCGTATTTGCGAGGTGGTAGATATCGCGAGAGAGGAGGCCCAGGAGATGTAGAGAGAATATGGGAGAGCGAGAGACACACCCACCGGATGCATTTTATTCGATTCTCATAGACGATCGCGCGCGGCCTGTCTGTGTCTCTGACGTCATCGGCCTACATGCTCAGGATGTCGTGGCATTGCAGCCGTGACCCGACGTCCGTCGTGTTTTTATAACACATCGGCTCTCGACGCGAGAACTCTCTTTGATTGCGAATCATCGCACGGCCACGTTATGGTTAATTGATTGCTGAGCGGTGTAAGTTCAACTTCTGACTGACGTGTAATATATTCTTGCCGCTACCGATGCTTCAGATTTGTTTTTATTTTTTTTTGTGGAAAAGGTGATTTCCTTGCGTAATTCGATTAGTTGGGGCTTAGATTTCTTGCTGCGTGTGATTAGAATATATGGGAAACTTCAATTATACGTATAAATACTGGTTGCAATCGTGTAATTAATTGTCAAATTGTGTAATGAACGTATCTACTTGCTAGAAGTAGGTATGATTTGTTGCAGATTAATACGCTTTCTTTTTTAACGAAATTAATAGACTTAATAAATTAGATCTTATTATAGAATCAGATTCTGCGTGCGCATAGGTTATTCTTTGTAATCGATATTCAAGAAAGTAAGTCGTTACCTTTCAGAAACATTTAAACTAAAGACCAGAAAGAAAAGACCGTAAGAAACCTTAAAAGCTTTTTTAAATACCAGTCCACAATTAAATTAAACTCGCAAACTTCCCGTCAGCGTATAATACACACCCAGAGCGAGTCGAACAGGGAATCATGAAAAGCTCATTAAGCAGCGTAGCAATTTGAATTTGCACAGTGGGGAGGGGGGGGGAGGGGAGGCAAAAGAAAGGGGTATAAGCCAATTAAAACCTCCCATAATTCCATGCGGAAAGAATTGCTCCGTATAGGACGGTATTTTTTACCGAGGAATAGTTTTAAAAAAAAGCAGCGACATTGATTAGACCCGCAGCCGCACGCAGGATTAAAAATGAACCCTCTGGATTCTCTCTCTCTCTCTCTCTCTCTCTCTCTCTCCGGTATATATGAGGGGAAAAAAGAAAGAAAAGAAGGAAAGGAGAGGAGTACTGGGCTGCTACGTGCGCGTGAATTTCCCAGAGGTGAAATCGCTCGCGTTGCCAGAGACAATTCGGTATTATTCGTCTGCTGGTCAAGGAAGAAAAAAGATGAGTTCGGAAAGGGAAGCATTGTTGAGAAACTATGATTACACATGATATATATTATCTGGAATGTGGCGAGTAATTACAGGGGAAATGATGTGTTTTACTTGTATCACCAAAGTAATAATTTCTAAATGTTAATTCTATACATATGCTTCGAATTGCTAAAAATTGACTATTATAACGCAGAACAAAGTTCATTCGATACACTACGAATGAATAAATGTGTTTTTGTTTTAACCTCTTTTTCATGCTACACGCTTTGAATACAATAATTTAATATTGACGATATCGGAATGGAAATCCATATCGCATCTCGATCTCTCTCAATACCAATTGTTATTTAAAAATATACATGCATATGAATTTATCATATCAGACAGAAATAAAAATGAACGAAAAAGAATTTGGTTTTTCCGATACCCACGGGATATTTCCTGAAAAATTCTCGAGCAGGGGCTTTTTTTGTCTCCTTTTATTTGCCGAACTGTCGGACCCTCGTTGAATCGATACTCTTTTTTTTTGCGCCAACACACGTCCGATACACGCGAAATTCCACTTTACTCGCGTACAATCGTATGAAATTGTTGTGAAATTCAATATCTACGATGCCCAGGTTATTAATTCCCTACAAAATAATATAAAATAAATAATTGATAAAATAATGTAGAGATATTTATATTTTGAATATGATATATTTTAATATTATGTTAATTGAACATGCACTGATACGTTTCATTCATGAAAAACGACTTTCATCACAAAAACGACGAAACAAAATCTTCTCCCTTTTCCCAAAACTCTTATTTTACCCCCCTTAAATACAAATTCCACGCACTTAATGGATGATTACACGCTTAATTTACGCCTCACGACAAATCGTGCGAAGAGCTCGGCGGGCGGCCGTTTGCAGTTGCGGTTTCGGCGGTCAGCTAACGCGATTACACGTGTATACGTACAAGTTCATTTGGTCGTGGCAGCTTAAAGGAACAAAAAAAAAAGCTGAAAACAACGTTGCTGCGAGAGCGCGCGAGGAGCGCAAAATGTTCGCGGTCGCGATTGGGTGAATTAAGCGCGAGAGGCAGGCGAGCGAAGGATTCCCAATTAAAGTCCTGGGATTTATTACCTTTGAATTTGTTTTGTAATGGCACTAAATTTCTTAAAGCGATAACTATAGGTATAGCTTGTAATACTTGTTAAAAATCGTTTAACAGTTGAATTAATGTTTACTATATGTATACATACGTATACTCTGTTTACTTATCAATAAAGCTAATTTCTCCACTTGTATTTAATTGAAATACGCAGGTATATGCTTAGATTCGAGCGGACGAAACAAAAGATTTCGCACCCGATTAAAGTAACGCGTTCGCATTATAAAAAGCGCAAAGACTTATTTAAGTGCGTCGGATATCGTTCGAACTCGCGCTTATACGCTGTATCAGATCTCGATTCGAGCTCCACGTAATTACGATCAACGAGTAGCAATAAAATCTGTCAGCGTAGCCCCATTAAATTTGTCTCTGCGTAAATAAGGACTTATAAGCGGCAGCAGCGGTAGCGGCTCTCGTGTCATTGGATTTCGCGTCTGTTCGCCGCATTTTCGCAATGGGAATTATGCGTGTGCGGCCGCGCCACGTCGGGTCATGGCTCTTTCTCTCTCTGGATTGTGAAACCCGAGAGCTTTGAACTAGCTTATAAGCCGTATATGACCGTTAAACAAAATATGCAATTTTTCAAATGCAATTAAGCCTTTGTGGTATGCGTGTTGTTGAGAGGCGGGTTAATTAATGCACTTTGAATGACTGTGAGGTTGAATTCGTTATATAGAGTTTGCGTTGCTTTGTATCCTGTTGATTGTGGTATTTATAAGCTTGAGCGTTAAACAAATGTGGATAAGAAAATCAATAATTAATGCGAATAGTAGAATAGAATCTAAAGCCTTATTATATTTGACTGATTCTACTTGATGTAGAGGATTTAGTTTATTTAATAATTAAGCTAATTCAACAGTAACATTGTAGTAATTTCCAGTTACGTGATCATTTCAATCACGGCGATTTTAAATCACCAATTGACAAACATATCGATATCGTTAGTACAACGTTACAATGATTGATTAATTTATATGAATATCGAGTGACAAAGCAATCGTATCAAACGATATAAAGTACCATTTCGACACCGCATAATACCATAATCATCACTCCGTCAACGATCAAACAGCTCCAATTAATAACATAAATTATTCCAATATTCGTCGGGCGCGCACCTGGCGTACACACCACCATATAATCCTTCAGACGACCACAAGCTGAAACATCCCCGCGCACACAAACCAATATACCGCACATCCTGGTGTATATCCAGTGCGCGCATTCGAATACAGCAGCAGGTCGCTGTAGGCATTTAACGTATATATGTATACAAGGTCTCTATAACCAAAAGTATATACAAGCCCAGCGTCTATAAAAACGTCCGAGAGTCCTACCAGGAGCTTCTCTCTGGTAAACAAAAAAAAAGAGAAAAGGAGGTAGCCGCTCATAACAGTCACATATCGTATACTTGCCACACTATAAAAGCGCAGCAGCCGTCGCTTCTATTCCACTACGCCACAGCCAAAGAGTCGTGCCCCGAGAGTCTCTTTCTATCCCACCCACGTTGCCCTCGAGCCGCGTTGCCATCGGTCTCGACGTATTTCCAACGTTCTTTTTTTTTCCTTTTCTCTCTGCCCCCCCGATTTCGCATTTGAAACGGAATAAATTCCGCGAGCGACGAGCCGCGTGCAAGCTATGGAGAACAAAAGTGCCGCTCTTCGCGCGCGTACATATCGCGATGAAAAGTGTATCGCTTCGTGGCTCCTCCCGCGCGACCTATGTTAATTTCCACGTCGTGCACATCTCCGATATATATGGTACGGGATGAAAGTGTGCGAGTGGCAAGCGGGGCGACGATGACGACGGCGTGACGCGACTTTTTGGATTCTCTCTACTCTCTAGAGAGGCGTGTCATACTTGGCCTTTGAGCGCTGGGGAAAGTGTTTAATGAAATGCCAGTGGAGCGATTCATTTTTTTACGTTTGATGCGAGGGAATTCCGCGTTTCGAATGCTTCGATGCGTGGAAGTGGAGGATTACCCAATCAATGAGGATATTTTACATTTCTATGGAAACGAGTTTTAGAATAAGACGCGATGTTAATTTTATCGCTTAATCTCGCGTTCGGGCATTGTATCTTAAAATTTTCATTTCCATGCAAATCCTCCTTATCGATTACCGATCAATACGTTTAAGCGATCATCTCAAATTTTATACATATAAGTTCTTGCAAATTAAACGAACCGTAATTTCAAAAACACGTTGCACACACAACTATACTTCGATTCGTCGCTCGCGAAACGCGAAAGAATTCATTTCAAATCGAATCTGGTTTGTGTGATATGTAGGTATGTGTATATGCGCCAATGGGGAACCGCACGCTTTTGTCGCCGCCGTCACGACGCGGGATGATCGTAAAGTTCCGACGAAGAAGAAAGAGAGAGGTGGGGGGGGGGGGGCAAAGTGAAATTCGAAGAGGCTTATAGTGCACGAGCGCAGGTCCTGGCATTTTTTAGCTGCGGTGATGTTGTGATTATGCGGTTGGGAGCGGAGAGTGGAATTTTTCGAATTGTAGAAAGCTATAGGAATTAATTGTTTTGAATAAATGTAAATGGAGGGGCAGGTTGAGAAAATGTTCCGTCGGGTGAGTTCCCAGTATATACAAATGTGTTTCCAAAATAGATATCGATTAGTTTCATTACCATCGGTGGTTATATAGAGAAGGTGACGAGGTCGAACAGAAATAAACCAACGCCTATATTATCGTCGAATCTGCGAATCGATCTCTCTCGGAAACTTCCGTGAATTATATTTTTAACAGACCCAAAACGGAATAAAACTTATCGCCTCGAAGTGTACCCAGGATCTTATGGAATACATTATTGTGCCTGCTTTACGCTTCAAAAGACAGGTGCACACAATAAAACCCATAGCGGAATGACAACAAGCGTGACACACGCCGTCCAAAGCGAAACTTCCCACGTGTCCTGAAAAGCCGCGCGGCAGCCGCGCAAAAGATAGCAAAGACCGTCGACGAGACGGCAAAAAGGAACAGCGAAAAAGTTCCCCTCCCGCTTAAAACGCAGAGAAAGAGAGACCGAAAACGACATCGTACCGTACACGAACACCGACTCCCGTGCATACCTTTTAATAAAGTACTCGCGGTCTCCCAACTCGTTGTCCCTCTCGATTTTAGTCCCCATATACCGTGTCTCATGCTAATATCCGACATAGAGAGAGAACTCGACAAACACACACACACACATAAGCGCAATAATAAACACACGAGCGAGGGAATACATATACATGTATATATAGGGATATTTCTCTGTTTTATCGCGGCCTGTCGCACATATAAAAGAGAGGCCGGCATATCGCCGACAGTCGGCAGCAATATGAAGTCGCCTTGTGCGTGTGTGTGAGCGCGGGCCGCGTATGTGCACACATATAGATATATAGATATCGCGCGAATAATTAAGCGAACACGAGGGACGCCGACGACAACGACAACGGCGGCGGTTGTGCAGCAGCGGCGGCGGCGGCAGTACAAGTAGTAGCAGCCAGTCACTGTTCGGCCGCCGCGGCTCTCGGCGTTGTGCTGTCGTTGCGAGACTAATTTCCCTCGGACAAAGGAAGAATGGAAATTTGTTTTTGAATTAGGCTCTCGCTGCAGTAGCTGTTCCCTTCTTTCTTCTTCTTTTGCGTTTCTTCTTCGGGCTCTTTGCTGCTGAGTCTCGCTATGCGTTTGCTGATAAGAGCGATGAATTAATTACTTATACTTTACTGCTTTGTGCGGTATGTTTCTTTTTTTTTATAGTTCAACAGTGGTTAGGAGAGGTTTAAAGGAATTTGGTTTATTTATATTATGCGAAGGTAGTGTGCGCGTATATCGATGATGAACATTTTGAGATTAGGATTTTTATAGACAATCTATCAACGACGTTAGTTTTAAATCTTTTGTTCTGGTATCAAAAATCTGTTTTGAAACTTTAATAACAATTAATTGAAATAATAAATAACGCAATACTTTTTTGAAAATATATATATGTATTATAATTAAGAACTCTATGTCAAGTTCATGGAAAGAAACGGAAATTCCGTCTCAACGATACACGATATATACACGTGTAACATTTTCCATTTCTCTCGGCGGCGGCGGCGGTGGCACAAGCAATTTCCTGAATAGAATTTCTAAGCCGTAAGAAAGAAAGCGAGGAGGCGCACGGGTGCAAGTGTGCAGGCACCGAAATAAGCCCGAAGAGCGCAAAGAAAAGCGCAAGCTAATATAGCGAATTCAGCGGCGAAAGAGAAAGAGCGCGGAGCTGCAGTAGCAGCCATGCAGCACAAGCAGCGTAAGAGAGATAGAGCGAGGTAAAGGAGAAGGGAATAGACGCGCGCTCCCAGTCACCGGTGGCAGTAGGGGCTATTTGTCATCATGAGATTTTATGCGCCTTTCGCCTTCTGATTGCAGATAGCGCCTAGGATTGTTCGTGCCGCCGCCGCCGCCGCCTGCGTGTGCTGCAGCTTCTTCTTATTCTCATTCTCAAAGCTGCTACTGCTGCTTCCTTCGCTTCTATATGCGCTACGAGTATTTTATTAGTCGAACTGCTGCCGGTGCTAGCTCCTGGCTGCGGGACGGTAAAAGTGGATTGTTTGGTATTCAAATGGAATTGGATTTTTAGCGGGGCTCTTAGAGAGCTCCGCGCGCGAGCGCAAAACAGCCGCTGGGGTTTGTTTTGCCCGCGCCAGCCGCGAGAGAGAGAGAGAGAGAGAGAGAAGGAAACTTTCTGGGAACGACTGTCTCGCGCTTTTGCGAGAGATGCGCGAATTGTCGACTGGATTTATGCCGCATATTGTGTGTGTATGCGCGCGCGCGTATGTATGTGTGCGCTATTGCGCTTTGACGTGACTTTGGGATATAGACTCTGCGGCTTCTGGACTTTTCTCCGCCGCGCTCTTCTCGTTTTTTCGCGTGGGAATCCAACAATTATCGGGATGATCTTGCCGCTGCTGCTGCCGTTGCTGGTGTGTGTAACAGGCGCTGTTTGTTGGGTGTGCAGTATATGTACGACGGATGCCGGCTGGACGCGTTAAACTTTCGTTGGGCGCGCTGCTGCTGTCGTTAGCTTGCACTTTCTAGTTATGTTTTATGATGGATCCGTGCGCACAACGCCGATGACTCGAGACCGCGGCTGTTAAGGTGCAAACGAGTTTCAAGCGTTTTTACATGCTTATATCGATATATATATATATATGAGATGTTGGACGCTCGAGGATTATTTACATCAGCGACAAAGTTGCGTCAAGTGAATGATGCTTATATACAAAATTTAGACATTTTATGTACTGAATAATCTCTATTATTTCTGATGCTATATAATAATAAAGTGATATCGTATAAGGAAGTGGCAATATGGGAAATCTAAATAGCTGGAAAAACACGTTAAACGTCGTTCGCGGCGATAATGAAATGACACACGGACAAATCGGGACGAAGCTTCTCCCATATAACTCGTCGGATCCCGAATAAATCCTCCCGCGCCGACTATGCACAGCGCGCGTCTCGTTAATTCACTCACTACGCGAGCGGCTGATAAAACTGCAGATTCATTCGTGGCGCTTTTGTCCGAATAAATCAGGTTTATCTATTTCCTCGCGCGGCTAGAGAACAAACCCTCGACCCCTCCCCCCCCCCCTC
>UELU01140003.1:0-11177 GCA_900490025.1 Megastigmus dorsalis | reverse complement strand
CCCCCCCCCCTCTCTGTCTCTGTCTTTCGCTTTTTATTCGCTTATATATACACCGTGGCGCCTGCGCGCAGCAAGAGGAATCGTCCGCGAGAAGACGCGGAAGAAGAAGAGATTTTCTCTCGGATTTTCTTCTTCTTCTGCCCCTCGCGGCGGTCCGGTAACGGAACCCTAATAAAGGTAAAACGCGCGCGGCCACGCACGGCTTGTGTGTACTCTCTCATAGCACACACACACACAAGGGATTCGCAGCGAACGATTTCTCAAGCCTCGGGGATGCTCGTTTGCGGTTAAAAGGACCTTAAAGATCGGCCCTAACGTCCCGCGAACGATAAGGATCCGTTCGCGTGCATGAGTCCGCTGTGGCGCGCGGCTTAGGTGTATATGTATATAAACGAACGATGGGGGCTGCTGCATCCTTAAAGCAGTAGCAGAGCGCGGTAGATCGTCTACTTCTGCGTGCGACCGCTTGTTCCGAGCAACCTATTATGTTAATTCTTTTTTACCGGGCTATTGCGAAAGTTTTGCTTTTTCGCGGTGCGCGGGGTTTCCAAGAGCTATAAACTGTGCACGTGGTAAAGGAAAGTTTTCGGCAGGGAAAAGTTTGGTCTTTAATTTGTTTATTTAAATGCATTACGTTGATTTATTTTTCCGTTTCCTATATGCGAGATCATTGTCGTTTCTGTATTACTGAACGATCGTGTATGCATTTTATTTAATCACAAACAACTGAAATTAAATTACCACAGAACGTGTAATTAATTGTGATAGTTAAAATTTATAAAGTAGCAAGAATGTTGTAATATCACGTCTACGCAGTTTCTGTTATTAACAGACAAGTTGAAAGCATATACCCATTCTAACATATAATTTCTGAACCTCGATAACTGCATGCAGTAGATCAAGTTTATATAGAGTGCGAATGTTACATCAGTTATGAAAAGATAAAGAGCAGTAAACTTAAAAGCTTATATCTATTTGCAATACAACGCGTTTTCAAATGTTGATTCCCTATTATCAATCGTCAATTCATTCATAAAATCCAGCTGAACCGCCGATATTTCTAATTAGACACGTTCGAAAATCCATTCAATTATCATAATTCCCCGTGTGTAGTGCAAGCAAACAAAATCCACAGGCGCATTCTCACGAGAGAGAACAACGGACGCTGCGCGCGGCCGCTCATTAATCTATTTAAAAGCCTTTCTCCTCGAGCAGCTTTTGCATTTCTCTTACGAAGATGCACACATACACACGCGCGCGCGTAGCTTTCGTTCTGTGCTCTTCTCCACCCCATCGGGAATCAGCGGGAGAGCAAGACACTGCACACAACCGGCTTATCTGCGCTCTACCGTTGATAAGGGGGTGGATTAATAAAGCATCGTGTATAGCTGCGTCGCGTCGTGGCAGGTGAGCTGTATACTTGCGTTGTGCGTTAACGCACGGTCGGATACGCTGTGTATATAGCGAGAGATCGCTTTTATCTATAGATAAGGTCGGCAGCTTGCATCTGCCCTCTTTTTCACGCGCAGTTGTGTCTCCCTTACACCTCTTTTTTTTCTTATTTATAATATTAGAGAGCGGAGGATATTTTTTATATGATCGTGCTCTTGCTATATTATTCAACGTAATTGTTGCCAATATGGTTTGTTCGCACAACAGGAATATCGTGTGTTTAACATCAGTTTTTATGTAATAACGCTGTATTGTATTAGTGAATGACAGTTATGGGTTGACAAGGTATAGGAACATTCGATGGTAACTGTCGCAATATGCGGTTTAATAGTGAGCACCATATTCGATATTCATCTTATATATATTCGTTATTCAAACACTTGCTAGGACTTATAAATAAATATATTTTCAACTCAACACATGCGCGAGAGAGAGAGAGAGAGAGAGAACATTATACATTACAAGCAGCACTCCCCGATAGCATCGCTATATAAACTGCCGCAAAGCTACAGTAGTCGCGTGGCACGGCGTGAAAACACGGATTATACACAGCAGCCGCCACGGCGACGCGACGGTGTGCGGGGAAGCAACAGCTTCTGCGGAATTCCGCAGAGGCGCCGTTGTACAACAGCTACCGAACTACATCCATAATCTATCCCCCGCGCGGAACACTAAAACAACCTTATATACCCTCTTGCGCACACGATCGACCCTTGCGCAAACGCATATAGCAAAGAAAAAAAATAACACATCCAGAGATTCCTTTGATAGGTAGTTTCGATTCCTCCGAGGCAGCAGCAGCCATTGTCCGAGCGAGCGAACCACAAACAATAACAGCAGAAGGAGCACGACAACAGACAAGAGGGAATGGAATAAGAAGCTGCCGCCGCTGCATGCAGCACGCGAAACCAATGCCTCGCTATTATATACACCGGTGGTACACGTGTATCTCTAGCGGTTGTTGTAAGGCAGTGTGCACTGTGTGTGTGTGTGTGTGTGTGGCAGTTGTTGGTGGTAGCCGCGGGCTGATTTCTTTCCTCGCTCATTTCCATAGGCGCGGAGGGGAAACCAGGGAGAGAGAGAGATAGAAAGAGAGACCCGTTAAAGAGATATGAGAAGCACGCGCTGTGTTGTTGTGGGTGTGCATGCGTCGCCCGCAAAAACAGCCCCATGAGAAAATACTGCACCTACGCGCGTTCTGTACGTCTATCGCGTCTACGACTCTCTTTCTTCGAGCGGGCTCTTTCTCTCTCTCGACCATCGCCCCGTGATGTGTGTTTACGCTTCTCTTTCATCTTGCATCTGCACCGCAATCGTTATTGTTCCTATCGTAATATTTGCATTATGGATTTTTCAACAATATACAGTTTTTATTAAACGATATCGATGCAGCTGGTGAGCAATATAATAGAAAATAAAACCTTTCGTATATAATTATACTTTTACTACCCAGAAGTGCTCGAACGAAATCTCACTTGATGCGCTACCAACGAACAAGATTAACGCATCTGTACCCCCAAAACGTTTGTATACCCAAGAATTAGTCAAAACTCCGTGGTATCGCGCAGTAACAGAGCTGCGCGTATAGCCGCGTAAAGATCTCGCGCACAGCAGTGCGGGATTAAGCCGTCCAAGTGGTGCTAAGCCGATGGGGTACCCGCGGTGCATTCAAGCGGAAGCGTCTTTAATGAAAAGGGACATTGGCTGTTGGCTCGAGCGGAGCGAGAGTGACGGACTTGGACGCGTTGCCGACGCGCGCGCACATATCCGCTAATTCCCCTCTATACGCAAGCCATACATATACGACCAGCGCATAACGCTATGTATACCGCGCGACCATCTGACTAATGGCGTAACGGCCACTACGCGCTTCGCTTCTGTCGATCTTTGCGTCGTCCGTCTTCTTTGCCTTGTGCGTTGCATATACTCGACTTTGATTTTCCCGTTACAAGGTTCGGTGTGTTGGCTACTTTTGGATGAGGTAAGTTCGAGGAGACGAGTGATTTAGGCGCAGTCGTTAAAGCGGGGCACGAGCGTTTAGAAAGATGGAAATAGGCTGTAATTACGCTGAGGGGTTGGTGGAAGAGAACCTTGCTATTGGATATGTGATTATTTAGCAGCCCGTGCGAATGATGTATTGTCGCTCGTATAGGTAGGTACTCTTCGTTCTTATTAGCCGAGTAAATTGTCAATACTGTTCTTCCGTTATTACTTTCGCCTATAAAAATATGGAGGTAGTAATGGAACGGTATTTTTTACAAACATATGATGTATGAATATTATATGTATTCGACTGTATGAACTGTATAACAAGTGAGAGTTTTGATCTTTCTATATTAGCAGTGTTGTAGTTTGCATTTGACAGGATTGGAATTGTGTTATCGATTTTGGCTTTTACTTTATGCGTAGCTTCGAATGCCAAGTCGTAGCGAGTTACCATACAAACTCCATGAACTGTAGTTATTCCAGACACTTGGATTAGTGTACTTGCGGCTTCACTTCCTCTCTCGGTCCATTACGTTAGTCTCCTCTAATCGAACTTAACTCTAAAGCTCGAATATACGCTTGCCTTACAAGTTTCGAACTTTCAGTAATTTCCAAAGATACGAAAAATGCAGTTTATACGCTTTCGAAACGTAATTATTTTGAACTAATAAAATAATTAACAATTTAACGTAAAATAGTTTGTTATTGAGCAAATATATTAGTAAGCTCAACGTATCAAATTGCTAATCAATGGAGTTTACATTCATTTTATAGCCAGTCATGTATTCCTATCTTTGAGAGTCCGTCGATTACCCTTGTATCAAAATGGATTTTATTTATCTATTCCGCTCAGACATAAAATCCACGGTTTCCGTAGATACACAGCAAAAATCGAAACACATCCACTAAAACACTTTCACTCGGCAGAAAACCCGTCGGCCTAAGAAACAATACTCTCCCATCTGCAATCAAATTGCTCATTGCGGAAAGTTCTGAAGCGCGACATATCGCTGCACACGAAGCCCATCATCCATTTGCGACACACACACACACACACACACACACACGCCAATTCGGTCGTGTCAAGTTCGGCGACGTTACCGCGTTACAGAAAATTGCGGACCACGACTGCGACGACTATCAGTGCGCAATAATATACAGTCGCGAGATGTACCATATACAAGGCCAGCGTATGCTCAGTGCTCCACAGAGCGAGAGAGAGAAATATCATGCTCGTGACGAAAGAAGCTCGACACGATGATATTTTCCCCCGTGGGATTCGGGTCAGTCGCGCGTGAGTGCAGGCTTAGTGGCGCTGCTCGTCGTCGTGGGTGTGAGCCGCGTCGTCGTCGCAGTCTACCCAGAGAGAAATGAAAAATAAACTGTGTGTGTGTATACAGTCCCCCCCCTCCCTCTTCTCTCCTCCCCCTTTTATAATAATCGAGGTTGTAGACGACGGAGGACTTGTCGATCGTTTGCCGAGGGAACGAGCACCTAGAACTATACGATTATGAGGTCGCGCGACTCCAACAGTTGATCTACTTACTCTCTCTGCAGTGTATAGGTCTCTCTCGACAACGCTTTCGCTTATCGCGGATGAAGATGTGTCTTGGTTGGAATGAGATATACACGTCGAGACCCTTGTGGATTTCTTTTCTCTTTTCAGTGGAATTTCTTTTTTTTTTAAATGCAGAAATTTATGTTATCGGCAACATTGCGAGTTCAAATGCATATAGTGCATTGATGTTCTCGATGCATTTTGAAATGAAAGAGGTATGGAAAATGTACGATCCGAATGAGATAAGTAAGTTACAATGTCCTCGAAAAATTGATTTAATTCTCGTCAGGCGATGATAATAAGAAATTTTTCCATTTTCAAAAAGTCGTAAATTTTATTGAACATGATCCTACATGTATGTGGATTACAAGAATTTTCAATACCACGATGGAAGGCTCGAGTGAAAATAAAACTTGAAATATCTATAAAATGAAAAGAGGCTAAAAAGGCGTAAAATTAAAATTTACGATTTTAAATGAAGAATTATTGATACTTGCTCACGTAAATACATTTAAAGTCCATACGATTAGTTTTACTATTATATACTTGCATGAACACCATTATGTATGAATATAGCTATACTGTCTGTGTTATAAACCGCGATACTTGATTACTACCTTCTCAGCTTATTTCTATCGGTTTTATAGATCAAATTATAGTACGAGTTAACAAATTTTACATCCTCTAAAAATATTTTAGAAATACTTTAAATGCGTACATACTTTCTTAAATCGTTAATATTCGTAATACTTTTAAATACATTATATTTGGACTTACTATATGTAAAGTTGAATTAGCAATTACTGCAGTACTGTTTCTCACCTGAAACATAAAAAAAGGACATAATAAATTAGACGTGATGTACTTGTCATACACAAAGCTTATGTATTTATATTAAAATAATTCAATTTATCTCTAGATCTAAGAGAGTAACTATAAGCATGAGAATTTACTTTGACAAGAAAAACAATGAAAATGTAGCATACTTTTTTTAAAGAGAAGAGATATATTTTCATTTTTATACGGAATGATTTATTGTCTCGCTACCAAATGTCCTTAATACGAAATACTCTTCCTCACTTTCCTCATTCACCAAAATCATCAAATTCGCCAAAAATCCGTGGTCGAACTTGCGCAGAAGTCGCCAAGCACTTCAAGGTTCCGCAGCATCGCGCAAAAGACTCTCGCGGCGACTGCATAACACAGAGCGAGCGGAAGGTAAGAGTGAGCAGTAGTGGGCAGTTACACGCGTGGCTGCTGCAGCCACGTGGAAATAATAACGAGAGGGAAGCTCGACTCTGCGCGCACACACACATATACACACACGATTCCGGTGTTGCTACTACTT
The DNA here is from genome assembly GCA_900490025.1 of Megastigmus dorsalis. Taxonomy (NCBI): domain Eukaryota; kingdom Metazoa; phylum Arthropoda; class Insecta; order Hymenoptera; family Megastigmidae; genus Megastigmus; species Megastigmus dorsalis. The sequence continues at coordinate 4,833 of UELU01140003.1, read as the reverse complement.
GACGCCACAGCTCGGCGATTAATACGGTACTGTCGTGCGGCTCTCCCGTAGTGCGACTGTACACCGAGAGAGAGAGAGAAACGGTCACGTTCCTACATGGACACTCGTCGCCGCGCGCGTCCCTTGTAACGGAAGGGAGGAAGACACGTTGGATGCCACGATGACCCAGTGAAACGACCGATAGGAGAGGATAGGTCGTTTGCTTTTTCCTTCCTCTCTCTCTCTCTCTTTTTCTCCTTCGCGTTAGTTTTTGTTTTTGATTTAGATAGAGGGGAGCGGATCTATCGCTTTGTGCCTTCTGCACTGGTGTAAAATGGTTCGTGGAGAAAGTTGGTGCTTGAGGGCTTTTGTTTGCGAAAATATTGTTTAACAAAATGTGAATTTAAGGGGAGTTTCGCTTTTTAATATATTGACTTGAGGTGAATTAACAGTGTAAAAATGTAAACTCGAGATAAGAATGTATAACAATTTATTATTAGAATATTATAAGCCAATATTGGCTATTGTTCTTGCATACACTATCATATTGACTCGTAACACTTGGGATGGGAAATGTGTCTGCTATTATTGGATATTGATTTAGCTCTGGAGCTCCGACGACAAATGGACGTTGACGAGGTTATTTTATAAGTATAGTGGCAGCTATCATACTACAACCGAACGATCTGTCGTGTAAGAATAATAATTAAATCCATTTTGCAAACATACTCAATACGATTGTTCATTATAAACGCGTATACACAATATTCGCTCAGCACTTTACATATAACACGAATTTCATATATCGCAGTTATGTACAACTAAATATATGTATATCAGTCGCGAGTCGCGCGCGCGCGCTGCATTAAACGATCAAAATTTACGATACGTTTTCCACGCATCTCAGGATGCGTTTCGAGTAATATCGATGGACGACGCTCTCTTATGTGTTGCACTTTCTAAACGAATTTAAACACCTTTTACAGTTTAATGGGGGACGCGACGTTTGAAACGAGTCTGCGCGCCCGTGGAAGAAAGTTTAATGTTTCCTTAGTTGCAATTTGTACAAACAGCCATTTCTAATGAAACGCACGCCTCGGGACGGCCGCGCACTTAACAACGCCATCGACAAGATCGATTTTTTATATACGCATTATGCTTCTCCACAAAGTATTCCCCGCATGTGCATACAGATATATGCTCGATTGCTTTCTAATTTTCGTATAGGCGCGTGTGGGGTATAAAATGTATATCGAAAATAGAGAGGAGTTTCGCGTGGAAAACGGAAAAGGTGCACGGCAACGCCGCGTTTTATGGCGTTGCAATAATTATTTGAAATCATCTCCAATTACAGCGGTGTGCGGTCGAAAAAAAAGGAATAAAACTGAAATGTATATATTAAGTTGTAGAAGTAAAAACAAATTGAATTTGCATTAACTAAGACTAGGCAATGAGTATAAAAATAAAACGGAGAACTGATCGTGTTACGAAAATCCAACTTCCATCATACTTATATTTCTCAACTAGCTTGTGTCACTGCAATATGAATCATCATCCGTACATCCTTTACATCAATGTATGACACTAGCTCAATCGCTCTCATGAAATTCCTATAGACCGTCACACTCAACTTACATACATATGTCGGTAAAAGTAAATGGTTTCGATCCAAAGTGTTCAAGAGTCAGGATGTTAAAGTACACGGACCACGATACGACCTTCGGCTAAATTTTACGAGAAGTTACGGTACACGCAATAATATAGGAAAATATAGCGGGAAACGCTCGATACTCCTGTGTATGACGATATATGTGCGTACGCCAGTTGATCGGCTATCTCAAGATATACTGTATACGCGATAAGGCAGAAGTTGAACGAGTTTTATACTCACGGAAAGCTACACATATCGCTCGTATCTACGCTACGTATGGTTTGCGAGACCGAGATAAAAAAAAACAGCTGTCGATAGCTATTGGCACTTAGCTTCCTCAAATTTATTTTATTATTGCTGGGTAGCGAAATTGGTGTGAACCCATTCTTAAATACAATTCAGAGCTGAAAGGAGTTCCATTGTTTTAAATAGTTTTTTTTTTAAATTATGTCATTTTTAGCTAGAGCGAGTTGGGTATAGTAATACCGGACTTTGATATTTTTCATTCTGCTCAACCTGGACAGATTCGTGTCATTCATATGTTTGATAGAAAATCGTCATAACTTTTCAAGATCAAAGATAAAAGTATTTTATAGCGGTGTAAGTTCTTCTCTATAAGCATAGAAAAGCTTAGATTTCACATAACAATAATTCGAGTATTATTACGATTACATAAAACTGTACACTAAACGCTATATAAAAGAAACAGACAGTCATCTCTTGGACAATTCATAATCTGTCGGACAATTACATCTCCCATCGCATGCACAGATACAGTACTAAAAGTCAGTTCGTTCTCCTACACCTCCACGGAGAGTATCATCGAAGCCTCCCCGCATTAATTTCCAAGCAAAAGAGGAGTACGTATACACATATATATGCGAAGACGACTTTTGGTTTATTCGTCCTCTCCTCCAACTGTTTAAGTCTTTCCTCTGCTAGCTGCGGCGTAAAGTTATGGTCGACTCGATTCGCGCATATCGATTTTCACACACGAACGGAGAAAGAGAGAGATACTCACAAAAACACACGCTTACTGGTAATACCCGAGAAAGATTATAGGGAAGGCTTTTCTCTTTCTCGCGGAGTTCCATTCCGTCTGCACACACATACACACACACACATACACACACACGTATACACATGTACACGGTCAGAAACGCGCAGTGCAGCAGTATCCAGGTTTATGTATGCCATCATTCAAATTTCGAGATGTCGATGGGGCCGAGATAACGTCGCGGTGCGCGATACAGCCGAAGAATGGTAGTAAAGCACACCGGGGGGAACACACGGTCGAACGTAGCCGCGGAATGATGAAAACACGAGAGCCAACCTGGGACTTATACTTATACTCCGTGTAACTCTGTGTGTATGTGTGCGTATGTGTGTGTGTGTAACTGCAGTTGTAAGCAATGGGGGGAACAAATGAAAGGCTGTTTTACACGAATATCGAGGAGCTCGAACGTCCTTTACAATCCCCCCCGCGCGTGTAATGATGATATCAGAGCCGCGCGAAAAAGCTAATAATTCCATCGATTTTATGGGCTAAAAATGGGAATGAACGATCTTCGGGGTGCAACTTTCGGTTCGCCTGCTGCCGCAGTTGCGCGGAAAGACGTTCGACGAGCGCGGAGATTAAATCGGAGCACGATATATGGGGGAAGATCGGAATCGCTGCGTCCGTTGAGGAATATGTAAGAAAGCGTTTTTCTGGACAGAATGCGTGCGCTCGAGTGCGAAAACATTTGTTTTATATACATATAGGTGGAACTTTATCACTTAATGGTAGAAATTAGAAGGTCGGGATATTATCGGTTTCTGGCGAGAGGCCGCATTTACGTAACAACGCGCGCGCGCGCGCGTCTCGTTTTTGCTTTCTCACACCCCGACGATTCCGGATCGATAACTCGCGCGCCTACTATACGCGATAAGGTAATGTGAATCTGCTGTATTCAATTATGCAATGTACCGTGTAGAAATTAATTGTTAATGTTTGGGGAAAACGATATGTATATAGATCTTCCATGCCGAAGCGATTAACAAAGCTGATTTCTTCTGACTGAGATTGAATTTCATATTTAATAATACGCAAGGGGATACTGCCTGTTGTCTTCTTTTTTTTTTACAACCTCTGTAAAATATAATTTAATTCATAGGCCTTCGAATTCTTAATTGCTTCACCGAGTATTCGTAGTTCTTGTCCATACTTTCAGATCTGAGTACATACAGTTATGCATTCTGAATACCATGTGAAAATGATATTGCTACAGAGAAACGTAACAAAGCTGTACCCTGCAGAAATATTCTGACATCAGAATCCCAGACGAAACAACGTCCGCACCGGATCGCGGCACGTGTCCCAGGCCTATCCGAATGATGAAACAAATCAAATGTACCAAGTTTTTATATCCTAATGACAAAAGTAAAGGGTTGCCTACACTCTCACAAAGTCACAGAGTAACACACAGAAAAAGGATCGTGGCCACGGTAATGACGCCGCTCACCGATAACGATAATGACAATAACGGCGGATCATGATGATCGTGATGATTATGATCGCAGGAGCCCCTCAAGGGACACACCGGAGAGCTAAACAAGAGAGAGAGACCTGTGCAGAAAAGAGAACCTCGACGAACAATCGACAGATGTAACCGTTACTACTCATGGACTGCCTCGTCTTATCCTCTACCACCGATGACGCGAGTCATTAATTACCGGAAACGTGACCCGAGAGCTGCTAGGTTCGCGATCTCTGTCCGTCCAACTCTTCTCTCTTTCTATTTCTCTCTCTCTCTCTCACTCTCTGTCTCTCTCTCTCATTCTTCGTCGCCGATCACGATCAGCACGGATCTAGGCGAAGTGGCAGATAGAGAGAGAGAAAGAGAGAGATAGATAGATAGATATTGTGTTTATTTGTAAATATTTACAAAAGGTATAGCATATATAATTACACATATTTTTCTTTCAAGTTACAGTAAAATTACATTAAATCAAGATTATTGCACTTACTATGATATCACAGATTTGCTTACTCAGTCAAACTAAGCTATTTACATATCAGTCTTAAAAATATTGTACAAAACTATTAATAGATATCACAGCGCGTCTTATACACAAAATTCAAATAAACAGAGGGTACAAAATCAGTCGATATCTATCATGACAATACATTTAAAATAAAAGTCAATAATTCACTCTACTCA